>JAGVVM010001592.1:0-20877 GCA_019149425.1 Psidium friedrichsthalianum
ACACATATTAATCTAATTATTACCAAATTATCATGCCAGCTAATACATTAATCTCGATTAGATTTCATAAATCAAGAGTAAGTCATTGATTCAGTCAATTCTCCATCAATCACTGCATCCATTTGGAAACTTATCTTGTAACCGTCGATAATTATGGTGAGAGATAACATTCTCTCCCTACACTTGATTCTGGAGACCACCTAAATCTTCCCCTCACCATCCAATTTCCTTCATATTCAAACAGTTTTGTTGCGTCGGGTTTCACTCGAGTCATAAATGGTGGTGGGATTATCAATTTTTTTTTTATTGGGAGGATTATGCTTTAAATATATGCATGGCGCCACCATTACTCACTGACCCATGTTCGATCTGTTTACCAAATTCAGTGGGTCAGAACTTTAAAGTTATTATGAGAGATTTTCAATCACACGAGAGTTCGAAAAATGGCATATATTAAATTTCACCAAATAGTTTTGTGCATAAAAATATGAAAAGAGTTTAATAACAGAAGTAAACATGTCCGACCAAAAAAAAAAAACAGAAGTAACATGCGATTTTATTTATATTAAGGAAATACAAATAAATCTACTCGAGATCTTTACCCAAAATAATAATAATAAATCTACTCGAGATTGACATAATATTTTGTCCGTATCTTAAATTATACTTCTTTAGCCAATATTGAGAGATACGTGCGACTTCATAAAGGCGAGCGTAAGTTTATAAGGTCTTCTTCCCTTTTCTTTGTTAACAAAAGGCGAGCATAAGTTTCAAACCAGTAACGCAAGCTCCTGTGCCCCATTTCTCCCTCCATTCTTTCTTCTTCTCCTCCTCCCTTGCAGAATCCAAGATGGAGTGGGAAGATTACTATGAAGATTACCTGTTGTTCAAGAAGATGAGCACGTTTAAAGACATCGCATATCATGCCGCTGCTATAATCGGCCAAGACGGTAAAGTTTGGGTCCAGACCTCTAACTTCCCTCAGGTTCATCCTCTCATCCAACTTCTTCAATTTTGCTTCTTTTTTTTTTCCAGTCGTGAATTCTTTTGTTGCGGTAGAGTCTTCCATCAGGTAACTAGTCACTCCCGACAATAAACTCGGTTCCGAGTTCTGGATTTTGTTTTTATCATGAACATCGCTGTAACGGGTGCCAATCATGATTGCTCCTCTTCAATTTGATAATCTTCTTTGTTCTTAGTTGGATGTAAGCGATTTGATTATAAAAAGGGGAAATACAAATTGGATGGTACTCCGAATCATGATTACGGGACACGGATTATCATTCCTCAGGTTAAGGCAGAAGAGAAACGCAATCATGCGGGAACTTGATGACCCCGGGACGCTCACTACGATGGGACTCTACCTTGGCGGCACCAAGTACGTGGTGATTGGAGTTGAACCAGGTGATGTTATTCGGGCAAGGAAGGTAATAAATTTGTCGGCTCCCATCTTTTCGTCGTATGTAACATTCTCATTTGGCCGCTACTTTTCCTGGACACACATCAAACAGCTATCCACAGTTGCTCGCTCCATACAATAGCCGCTGCCCAACTTCAAAAGAAACATTCCGCTTGATTAATCATCGATTTAGAGAACAAATGAGTTCTGGCTTTAGTGTACATGATGCAAAACAAACACGCATAGATGATACCATTAGACCATCTAGCAATTGCATTAACCGTCGGCAGTCAATTTGAGATGGCCTGGCAGCGCATCATTAGGATGGATAACTCCACATGCTGCCTAGCACCTGGTTATATCCATTTAGGGTTTTAGACAACGTAAGATGCTTTGGCTAGACAGGAACTGCAGAGTCATACGCCATTCTTTGATGATGCCATTCCAGTAACTGTCTTGCTGCATTTGCCACACTGCTGAAGCTAGCTCTTAATCTCTCCTTAGTGTTTCCTAATTCTTCTTGAGAATCTTGCCAAGATGCTCGACACGCTCTTTGTTGAATAACCAACTTCTGCAATGGAATTCTTAAACCAACCTAACAAGTGATCGTTTCAGCTTGATTAAGCAACAGCTCTATGACTAGTCAAGCAAATGAAATAAAAAAAAAATTGTCTTTTATGACACGGCGGTTGCTTTTTTGGGTGCAACGTTTTTTTAGGTTAGGTAGCAATGGCATGGGACATTAGTGGCAATGCTTGTGAGTATAGTTTTTTGTTCATAGAGTATACTAGAATCAATGTTGGCTTCAACTCTTCTTTGCTTGCTCTGAAAATCTAGTTTCCTCAACTATTTTGTCTTGAAGTGCTTGCAGCAACAGATAAAAATAATTTTGCATTTTGCAATTGCTTGTAGGAGTCATATTTATAGTAATTGATAGCTTCTCTCCCATCACTTAGTTGTTCTTATGTGATTTCAGCGGCGTGACAGTGTCACCATCAAGAAGACAAGTGCAGCCTTGGTCATTGGCATATATTCGAACCCCGGGATCACTAACTGCTGTAATGCGATTGTTGAGAGGGTGGGCGAGGACTTAATCAAGCGGGGTTATTAGGCATGTCACGATCGCATCATTCCTTACTAGACGGAATCTTTGCATTCTCTTGATGCGAGTACCTAGATCAGACTAGGATTGGAGTTGATGCAGTTTTTAATTGGACTCCAAGGAAATCTCAAGTGCAAGAAAGGTTGTTTGGTATGTATTTAATGGACTTAGGCACTTGCCGATTCTTTACTTCTTTTATGAAACTTTTGCCGAGGAAGCTGGTGTTCCGCTCTGAGAAGCTATTTGACATATTATCAAAACATTTAAACTGTAAATGATGATTCGAACTCCTTGTAGAGAAGGTCTAAGGGCTTATTGTGACTGGTAATTGAATGGACGAGTTTCCGTCTGATCATGAAATGCTTTTCCTTGTTTGCATCTCAGCTTTGTTTCAATATCGGATCATCTGCAATTGATTGTTGATGGGAAATTGTGTATTCCGCTCAAGAAGAAAGAGAATCCTTTTCATAATGCCGGGGTGCTCTACAATCCTTCTGACCTGTTTTCCTTGTTTACTGTGTTGTTGGTACAGCACATGGGACCGAAAGTGATTTAGTTTTCTATTTAGATGTCCTTTTATCACTTCAACATGGATACATTCCATGTTCTGAGCCTGTTTGTGCCTTGGGATTGTTCATGGCGAATGGGGTGAAGATGATATTTTTCGCTCCTTAAAGAACACGGAAGTCTTCAATACAAAAGTTGAAATGCTCTGTGTTTCTTAGTGTGTGTGGTTGACCAACTAATTACGAGATCTCCGCATACTCTATCCCAGAGAAAATATAGAGCTGTTTATCTTCTCATAATCCCTGGATTCAAATTTTTTTAAAGGACTGACGCTTATGTTTTGTTTAATCTGTTTATTCATATGTTGTCCCACCAAAGGGAATATGAAAATTATTTTTTAGAAATGTCATAATCTTCTGGAAATAAATGTAGCCTTAGCCTTCTGAGATGTTTTAAAGGACTGACAATGAGGTGATTTTCATGACGTGCTCATCTTATTCAACATCAAGGAATCTTAATCTTCCCACCCCCAACAGATTCAAAAACAAACTTATTCATAATCCACATTTCGGAAAAAAGAAAGAAAGCCTTAGACAAGAAAAAAAAAAGAAAAAGAAAAAACACAAACCCATCATTATTGACTAAGAAGTCACTAAAGCATGTTCATCATTAAATAATGGATAAAATGATATTTTAAGATACGGACAAAATCATCATGTCAGCTCGTGTGGATCTATTTGTATTTCCCGAAATAGATTAAATCGCATTTTTACTCGTTATCATAACAACATTTGAAATTTTGTATGAACATAATTATATGGAGAAACGTAATATATGTTACGTCCCTCTTCCAACATCTAGGGAGAAACGTAATATTTCAGAAACGCTCAATCAGCTTTTAAAGTTTCTTGACCCATTAAATTTCGTAACCAACGAATGTGGATCAGTGAGTAATGGTTGTGCCATGAATGCATTTAAATTGCATATTCGTACGTGTTTAACACAAAATTTAATTCGTCGCTCATCATTTGATCCGCAAAGGAAAAGAAGAAAATGGGGAAGTTTTTATATTTCTATTGCTTCGACTTTAATGTATTCACATGTACAAGGCTCAATTTATAATATGATGTATAAACAATAAAAGGAAAGAATAAAGAAGGAATATACATAATCAAGAAAGAATGTACATAATCAGTTCTAATCTTAGATTGGTTCATTCAATTGTTCTAGAATGGCAAGCATATCTCCAACAAATTCTACCCCGGAACTAGTTCGAGCCGTCCTCCATTTGTGGAGAATGCAATGAACAAGTAATTGGACAAGGGTCTGTAAACTCATCTTCCAATTGTGAATGTCATAGGTCAGAGTGCGGCTCCTCCTTTCTTCCAAGTTTCCCTCAATAAATAAAGCAATTGCTCCCACAAAAAAAAAAAAAAAAAGGCTACTTACTTTACCCGCTTCATTGAAGAAATTATATCTATCTCATGAGTCTGGGGGACGGTCGTGCCCCTCGGCGGAATCCTTTTTTTTATTTTAAAAAAAATTGAAAATTTGAACAAGGAAAAAAAGGAAAAATACGAAATGACCAAAATGCCCCTATTACCGTGAGTCAAGCCCTTTTTTGAGACTGATAAAGCCACTTGAAACTCTTATTTAAAGCAATATCTAGTTCAGGTATTTATTTGAGACAATAATTGCACTTCAGACCCTTATCACTTCAGGTTCTTATTTGAAACAATATCAATTTCAGGCTCTTATTTGAGAAAATAAAAGCACTTCGAGTTTTTTTTTTTTTATGATTGAAATTTTTCCTCTTCTTTTTTACTTCACAGTGGGGTGCTTCATTTTCTTTCAAGTTGAATTGATTTGTGCGTTCTCGGTTCTTACTTGTCGTGTCAGTTGTTATCGATGCTGGTGAGTATCTACTTTTACCTCCTTTTTTCCCAATACTAAGAAGTCAAGTCGTGCTTCGAATGCTGTGAAATTGTGAATCGTGGTCCATTTTTCTTCATGTGGTGGTCTGATTTTCCTTGGTACTTGGATTTGTAGATGCGAATTTTGGTCACAAAATGATGCTTTCATTTCTCTTTTGCTCCCGTGTCGTTGATATGTAACAACTCCCACATTATTCTTTGGCTGCTAGAAAACACTGTGAGAGAGAGAGAGAGAGAGAGAGAGAGAGAGAGAGATTTCGTAAAAAATTTCGCTTCATAGTCATTGCTCGTTGGAGAGGGTGGGAGGCAACAGTTTAAGGATCTTGCAGTTTGTAATGGACGGCAAGTTTAGGCCATGAGTTTGGAACGACAGTTTAAGGATCTTGTCCTACTACTTATGCACGAGCACTGGCTTATAGTCATTGCTCGTTGGAGCTCCTTTCATCCATCGCATTTTCCGAAAAATAGATGATGGCTTGAAGTCACCCCCCCACGAGGATGATATGCATGCCATGCATGGTTCAACTACTTCATTTGGGAATGGTTCCCGAAGTTAATTCCTCTTTTAAGATTCTCTCCTAAATGATGATTCCCCACCCAATTATGGTCAACTAAAACAATTAGAAAACAAGTAATTTTCCCTGAGAAAACAAAGTCTTAAAACCGTGTAGAAAGTATTAAATGAATTCAAAAGACAGGGTGGCCAAAGTCGACACCAGGCGCCCAAATATGAAGAAGATACTGGTTCGAACCGGGCTATAATAGTAGTAGACCTGTCAAAATGGGTTATAAATCCATACCTGATGATTTGAGTTATTATATGAATTAGTTATAGTACATGAATTTAAACATAATATGAGTGTTGAGTCATAAACAAGTTGTAAATTAGTTTACAACTCACATATATGACTCTATCTTCAATTTCCTCTCGCTCTCAAGCGATTTCGCACTTGCTCGTTCACTCCGTACTCTCGTCTCAATTTGATTATGATTTTTTTCTATAAATGATTAAATATGGGCCAATTCCTCCACGCTCATGCCTAGGTCCACAGAGGTTGGGCCATGGTGCATGGGTCCTTGGCGCCAAGGCCAGAACATCGGCACCCTAACTCATGCTTGGGTCCATAGAGGCTGCCCATGAGTCCATCAAGGGCAGGCCTTGGGCCTAACCGCTTGTGCCCAAGACCTCATCTCAATTGATGTATGAGTTTTCCTATATTGGAAACGTTTTAAGAGCATAGGTTAGATCGGGTATAGGTTGGGTGTGGACAAGATTGGGTATGGGTCAAGGGATTTGCATTGCAATAAATGACGATAAACCAGTTAAATTGTTGGGCTGAAGCTTTTATGACCCAATCCAAAATCGGCCCAGTCTATCCATTTGACTTGTCTAAATAGTGCACTCAATCCCAATCTCCCTTGTGCTTTTGTTTATATTTTTCTTGGTCAAAGCTTTTGTTTTTGTTTATATTTCAGTGGTGTCTTTTGGGAGAAAATGACGGAATACATGTTATATAAGCATAGAGGGGGAGGTCATTATCATTAACATGCGTTAAGAATTCGCCGAGACCGGAGGCAACGGATCTCATATATAATTTGCACTCGCTTTTATTCCATATAAATAAATAATAATTCTCGACAAATTTAGTAAATTTTGCTAAGTCCTAAGAAATGCACACCACTACATATTAACGCACTTATAATTCCCCACTCCCCAATCCTTGCACTAATACTAAATATTTTTTCGAGTGTTAAGTAGCAGTGATGGGGTGGGGACGATTTACAAGGGCGCGCATGATAACACTTCTGCTTCGAAAGTACTTCCAAAGCAAAAAATTTATTTGGTAACACAATTTTTGAAAATAGGAATTCATTTGGTTATGTAATTTCATTTTTCTACTTTTGAAGTAATTTTTTGCTTTAGAAGTTGCTTTCAAATCACTTGCAGAAGTAAAAACAAATTACTTCTCTTTCATAAGTCGAATTCTCTCGACATTAATATATGCATCACTTCACCCTAACTCTATCTTAATTCGGCCTTTTTTTTCATTCTAAGCACCTCTCTCTCTCTCTCTCTCTCTCTCTCTCTCTCTCTCTCTCTCTCTCTCTCTCTCTCTCTCTCTCTCACACCACGCCTTCATAGTCGCTGCCCACCCTCGCCAACCTTCGAACACCGTTGCCCATTGTTGTCACCCACCATTGTCGCCCACCACTGGATTGCTATCTCTAGTTGCCGGAGTGAAAAATAAATAATAATATCTTTTTTTAAGAAATAAAAAATATTTTTACTAATAAAAATTATTATTTTCTCAAAAAATTAAGAAAATTTTAAATAATTAAAATAATTTCAATTGCATGAGAGTGTTTTAGCAATATTATTTTTTAATAAATTATAAGAAATAAATATTCTATGATTTAGTTAAATATAGAAGTACTTAAGTAATATGAATCGAGTCGGGTATGATTCGGGTATTGATTGGATCGAATATGGATCATTAAATTTGTATTATATGAAAATGGGTTAAAATAGATCAAATGGGTATTGGATTGGTCGAGCATGGGTCGTTAAATTTCGCATTTTGTAAATAATTGATAGCTTCTCTCCCATCACCTAGTTGTTCTTACTTGTGCGGCCTTGGTCATTGGCATATATTACAGAAAACTTTTAATTTGCGCAATGCGATCGTGGAGAGGGTGGGAGACAACTTAATCAAGCAGCATTATTAGGCACGCCATGATCGCATCATTCCTTCCTATGCGGAATCTTTGCATTGTCTTGATGCAAGTATCTAGATAAGATCAGGATTGTTGGAGTTGATGCAGTTTTTCATTGGACGCCATGGAAATCTCAAGTGCAAGAAAGTTTGTTTGGTTTGTAAATGTGGATTCAAATTCTCTCTGCGGAAGGTCAAAGGGGTTTATCGTGACTGCAGATTGAATGGATGAGTTTCCGTCTGATCATGAAAATGCTTTCCTTTTGTTCTTCTCAGCTTTGTTTCAATATCGGATCATCTAAAAATTGATTGTTGATGGGCATTGTGTATTCCATTCAAGGAGAAGCAGAAACCCTTTTTCTCATAATATTGTGTGCTCTACAATCCTTCCTCTTCACCTTCTTGGCTTGTTTTCCTTGTTTATTGTGCATATGAAACCGAAAGTGATTTTCTATGGTTTGGAGTTGTATTCCTTTCAATTGGGTCAAAATATTTATTCTTATGTTGTCATGCTGAAGGGAATATGTACAAAAGAGTATTTTGTAACTCCGTTTTTAGGTGTTTTTATTCGATCCCTACGTACCTATATAGGATAACGCTTATGGGTTAGCTTGGCATCATCGTATCATTGAGAGAGAACATTGTTTAAGCAAGTTGGGGGATCCGATAAAGAGGGACCTAGTGCTTGTGCCTCGGGTTCAGTGTTCGGTTCCGAGTCAATTGAGGCTGGGTTGGGGATACTGGTGCCTGTGCTCAGGTTTCCAACGCCTTCTATTGAGCTTGAGCTAGAGATCTCAGTGACTTGGTTTGGGGTCCACTGAGGTTAGGACCGAGTCCACCAAGGCTAGGCTTGGGTCCATGAATTATATTTATTAAGCGCATTAATATGTGTTGACACTTGATTTTCAACCATTTTATTTTCATAAAATTTTTAGAAAATCCATAAAGAAAATTGAAAAAAACTTTGGAGACTTTATTAGTAGGGGATCTAATTTTGAGCAAAATGATGAACCTTATTATCATGCTAGCTAATAAATTAATCTTGATTAGATCTAATAAATCGAGATTAAGTCCTCGATTTAGTCAATTCTCTCTAGTAGATTAAATTCTCCATCAATCATTCTATCCATTCGGAAATTTATTTTGTAACCCTTGATAATTATGGTGAGAGAATCACAATCAATTAGCGTCATTCGAAATTACAAATATTTATCTCCATGATTCACATTCTCTCCCTACGCTTGATTATGGAGACCAACCTGGATCTTCCCATCACCATTCAATCTCCTGCATAGCCAACCGGGTAGATTGCATGGGGTTTAAGAAAAGAAAAAACTTCCGAAGCAGTTCCACCATCCTTCATTCCAAATACTCTAACCCCAACTTCTTGTCCAAAAACTTCCAAAGCAACTCTACCATCCGTCTTTCCAAATGTCTTTATTCTCACCGCTTGTTGCCGATCTATCTTCATATTCAAGCTCGAAAGAGAGGATGGGTTGTGAGAGAAAATGTCTCAATCTCCTTTCTCCTTTTATAGAGGGAAAAAGTGGTAGTTGCATTGCAGAGATGTTCATCATCCTCTCCTTTCCAATGTTGCTCTGTAGAGACACTCGTCGTACCCATAAATCAGACCGAACCACCTGAAAAGCAAGTCCGAGAGTAGATTCTAATTTTTGGGAGCCGGTTGGAAATGGTCCGATTCTTGGTTCCAAGTGAAGACTCACTCAAGAACTAGATTGATTTTGGAACTGATTTTTAGCTACTGTTTCTTAAATTTTAAAAAAAAAAAACATATTCTCACTCGCCTCACATCCTTTATTTTTGTGGATTGTAATTTATAATGCTCATATTAGGGATTATTATTTTGGCGAAGTGAATTTTATTATTCATCTTTACTTTGAATTATTTCATTGCTACTCATATTATTTTGCTGAAAAAAGATGAAATCAGAAAAAGAAACAAAAGAAAACATATTCTCGGGTAGACCCTAGAACCGAAACCCCCCCCCCAAAAGAAAAGCAAGTTTCAAAATAGATTCCGAGACAAAAGGGGTAGGTTCGAGATTTCAAAAAACTGGTAAGTAATAGGACAAGATTCTTAAACTGATGTTCCAAACACGTGGCCTACGCTTGCTTTGCATCCTTAGAAACTGCATTTAACTGTCGCGAGAGTAGAACGATGGATCGCCAAGTGGAAATTTTATTTGCAAATTTCAGTGTTTATCTCTCTCTCTCTCTGATTTTTCTAATAGTCAAAGAATAATGCGAACACAAGAGACCCGTACCCAGAATCATGGAGACCAAATGCAAGGAAGCCCAGCCTTGACGGACCCGAGCCTACTGCCAATGACACATGAACAAGCGCTAGGGTTCATGTCCCCAAGCGGTCGAATATCTATGTCTAGGTCATATTTTGGAAGATATTTTTCACTTCTTAGAATGATCATTTATCTGGACTTACACATAGGCTTTTCGTTGACTAGGAAAAGATCTTATGTTGATTCATCTTTCTAAGAGATCCAAACGACAGAATATGAGAAAAACATTTTTCAGGTAAAAAAAAATCGCGAAATAAATGAGTCATGAGGTAAGATTTTCTCCGATTAATTGGTGGCAAAAGAAGCTTCCACAATGGTGACGTCTTTATTATGGAAATTCTATTCGTATTTCTCTATAAATATCTCTCATCAATATAAATATAATCCACGTTTAGAAAGGACTTTCTTGCTAAAAAAGAAAAATTCACAAAAATATCAATACTAGCCATAAAGTGAAAAAAAGCTTGTGCATTATCAAGCAGCGGACACAATATTAATCTAAATGATGAGCCAAATTATCATGCTGGCTAAAAAATTAATCTCAATTAGGTCTAATAAGTCGAGATTAAGTCTTTGATTCAGTCTATTCTCTCATGTGAATCAAATTCTCCATCAACGCTGCATCCATTCGAAAATTTATCATGTAACCCCTGATAATTATGGTGAGAGAATCACAATTAATTAGCGTAATTCAAGCATGGAAGAGTGGTGTATATTAGGTTTTGCCACATAGTTTTGTGCATGCAAAATATGAAAAGAGGTTATGATAATAAGATTTAATTTAATTTAGGAAATACAAATAGATCTACTGGAGATTGACATAATAATTTTGTCCGCATTTTAAATATTATTTTGTCTAATATTTAATGATGAAGAAGCTTTAGTCACTTTTAGCCAATATTGAGAGATAAGTAGGAATGGAATTTCCATAATAAAGAAACCTCCGGAACGTACCCAAGCGGGATTTTTATGTTTTACTTTTTCATTTTTTTTTATCAAATCTTTTTTCACTTTTCTCTTTTATTCGAAGCAGTGCTGCGAGCCCTATTACTCCCTCCATTCTTCCTCTTTCTTTTCCTCCTCCTCGTTCTCCTGTTACAGTCATACAATCCGAAGATAGAGTGGGAAGATTACTATGAAGATCACTTGTTGTTCAAGAAGATCAGCTCGTGTGAAGACAACACATATCAAGCTGCTGCTATCATCGGCCAAGATGGAAAAGTTCGGGCCCAGACCTCCAACTTCCCTCAAGTTCATCGTCTCGTCCAACTTCTTCAATTTTGCCTATTTTGAATTCTATTGTTGCGGTAGAGTAATTGGTCACTTCCAACAAAAAAACTCGGTTTGGTGTACAACGGCTTCCTGTGAGCGATATTATCAAAAAGGGGCATTCCAATATTGGTTGGATGTAGGCGATTTGATTAAGAATGGGATATATAGATTGGACGGTATTCAGAATCATGATTACAGGACGAGGATTTTACTGTTCGCCAGGTTCAGGCGGAAGAGAAAATTGCAATCATGCGTGAATTTGCAGAACTTGGGATGCTCACTACCTTGGCGGCACCAAGTACGTGGTGATTGGAGTTGAACCAGGTGATGTTATTTGGGCAAACCAAGGTAGTTGAACCAAGTGATGTTACTTGGGCATGGAAGGTAAGAAGTTTGTCATCTAGAAAATAAATGACTTCTGGTTTTAGTGTACATGATGCAAAACAAACATGGAGGGCTGATACCAGTAAACCATCTAGCAATTCCATTGATTGTGGGCGGTCAATTTGCGATGGTCTAGCAGCGCACCATTAGGATGGATGACTCCACATGTTGCTTCTTTCATCCGAACTAGCAAGTGACCCCAGAACCTAGTTGTCTTCATCTAGAGTCTTAGACAAACATAAGATGGTTTGGTTCGACAAGAACTGCAGAGTCATACGCTCTTCTTTGAGGATGAGCCGCAAGGGCTTCTGTTTAATCGGCTGTATTGCTGTCTGAGTAACTATCTCGCGGCATTTGTCACAGTGCTGAAGCTAGCTCTCACTCTCTCCTTAGTCCCTACGCATCTCTTTTAGTTCCTTTTTGTTGCTCTAACCAATGCTATAGGCGGTTCTCCTGTAACCTCGCCCTATTTCCTAATTCTTCTTGAGAATCTTGCCGAGATGCTTGACACACTCTCTGCCTGAATAACCAACTTTGCAACGGAATTCTTAAACCATCCTAACGGTGATCGTTTCAGATTGACTAAGCAATGGCTCTATGACTAGTCAAGCAAATGAAAAAAAAAAATTATCTTTTACGGTTGCTTTTTTCTGGCGCAATGTTTTGATAGGTTAGGCAGCAATGGCGTTGGACATTAGTGGCTATGCTTGTGGTTATAAGTTTCACTTAAAGTATACTAGCATCAATGTCGGCTTCAACTCTTCTTTGCTTGCTCTGAAAAGCTAGTTTCCTCAATTATTTTGTCTCAAAGAGCTTGCAGCAACATGGGTAAATAATTTTGCATTTTGTAAATAATGGGTAGCTTCTCTCCCATCACTTAGTTGTCCTTATTTGATTTCAGTGGCCTGAAGGTGTGACCGTCAAAAAGACAAGTGCGGCCTTGGTCATTGGCATATATTACAACCCCGAGACATTTAATTCGTGCAGCGCGATTGTTGAGAGGGTGGGCGAGGACTTAATGAAGCGGGGTTATTAGGCACGTCATGATCGCATCATTCCTTACGAGATGAAATCTTTGCATTCTCTTGATGCAAGTATCTTGATCAGGCAGGAATTTTTGGAGTTGATGCGGTTTTTCGTTGGACCCCATGGAAATCTCTAGTGCAAGAAAGGTTGTTTGGTTTGTAAATGGACTTGGACACTTTCCATTTCTTTATTTCTTTTATGAAACTTTTGCTGAGGAAGCTGGTGTTCCTCTCTGAGAAGCTATTTGACCTCTTATCAAAACCTTTAATCTGCAAATATTGATTCAAATTCCTTCTATTGAAGTTTAAAGGCATTTATTGTGCCTGGTGCTTGAATGGATGATTTTTCGTCTGATCATTAAAATGGGCAGAAGGACACTTTTAGTGCCTTAACTTGTGTACGGAGATCACTTTGGTGCTAAAAGTTTCAAACGGATCACTTTAGTGCCAAGTCGGAGAAAAAATGATCACTTTGGTGCCTCCGGCAAGAATTTCCGGCCAAAAATAATACGTGGCTTTTTGAATAATTATTAATGCTGAGCTGTGAAATTCTGAGGAAGCCCATCCACGTGGAGCTTATGAAACGACGTCATTTCATCCGACGTAGCACCACGTTTGGAAACGACATCGTTTGCTACAATAAGATGATGAAAAGAAGCCTAAAGACGTCGTCTTCTCCATTACATCTTCTCCATCGCGAAAGAGAAGGCCTTCGTGTTCTCCATCGGTGGCTTCACAGTCCTGTCGCACGTCGCGAGTTGGCTGTCGTCGCTCGCCATCACTGCGATCACACGCCGTCGCTCGCCATCACACTCCATCAGCAACTCTGATAGGTATGTGGCTTCCCCCATTTGTTGCGAAATTAATTTGAAAAGGAAAATTAGGGCTCCGATTGAATAGAAAAATGAGGGCTTTCGGAAGTTGAGCGAAATTAGGGCTTGGTAGGGCTTTCTCCATCTCTGTGGTAGACTGAGAGGGGACTATGGCATTATGGGCACATTGCGTAGTACTGGAGGGTTCGGTGGGACCTCTATATGAAAAAAAAAAAAAGCGTTTGGTGTACACCCAACTTGTTGAGCAGAAAAGATAGGGCTCAATGTGGACATCGGGATAACTTTTTTGGCGTTTGTGATAAATTTTTGGGGTTTTCTGCTTTGTAGGGACCTCCACGTCAAAAGAGTCCAGTGCCGTGCCAAGGAAGAGCGCTCCAAAGAAGAAAAAAAGCTGCTGCAGTTCCAAAACAATCGCCAACTACTAGAGCTACTGCATCTCGTGCAAAGAAGGTTCATGGAACAACAAGGGCAGTTGAAGTACCTGCACTAGTTGAAGAACTTGCACGTGACTATGATCAAACACCTGCAAGCCCAGTTGAAGAACCTAGCCAATGGATTAGAAAGAGTGCAAAGATCATGAATAAAGTGAAAAAGCCATCGAAAGGAAAAAAATCTGGGGGGTGGTCCTTGTTGACTGAGTTTGATGTTGTTATGTCTTTTTTGTTGCCTTTTGACATGTTTGATGGGAGGTGAATGAAGGTGGATAGCATTATTGATTGATGTTCTTGTTTCTGAAGGGTCGATTGAATGTCAATGGCAATGAAATTTTTATATGTAGCTTACTTTTTTGTTGTCGTGTTGTTCTTGGCTGATGTGAGGTTGCTAGTGTTATGTAGCTGGTTGATGTTACTGAAGTGCTGAAGTTTTGTTTGTGCATGTTGAGATATGTTGGTGCATCTGTAGCTTCGAACAGCGCACCAACAGTTGCTGGTGCAAGCAGAAGCAGCAGAGCAGCTGCAGCTGTGCAAGGTGGTGCACCAGCTGGAGCAGTAGTCTAGCTGCAGCTGCTGCAAGCTACTAGTGCCAGCTGCTACTGCAACTGGTGTAAGCTGGTGTACCAGCAGCTGCTGCAAATTGGACCTCCAAGTTGCTACTGATGCACCAAGTTCGACTGGCACTGAACTGGTCATTTCGTAACTAGTACTGGCACTGAAATGGCTATTTTCACTAAAACTTGGCACTAAAGTAATCATTTTTTAAAAAAACTTGGCACTAAAGTGATCACTTCAGTCAAAAATTGATACTGAAATATTATTTTTTATAGCACGATTGGCACTAAATTGATCACCTTCAGCAAACAACTGCTCTTTCATTTGACCAGCGTTTGCAGCAAAAATTACAGCAAACCAGCAAATCACCAATAACTAACATCTCATTCACAAACAAAGCAAAGGAAGTTTACAATGCAGAACAACTAATCTCATCAAAACTTGTAAATGTGCACAAGCAATGAATGCCAACATCGACTTCAATAGGAAACTTTTATTCCATACAACAAAGGGAAACATCAAACCAGCAACACAACTACAAATTGCCTTTCACAAGTACACATTTCATTCATCTTCAACTATGGTAGACTAGGAAACCTATTCTCACCGTTCCCTTTACATTTGCCCATGAAAAAAGCTATACAACAGAATAATAAGATAATCAACGCTCGACAACAAATTCTTTCAATTTTCATGCTTGCAACTTTCTTCTTCAAATGGTTGGCCAAAGATTCTAAAGCCTTATTTTCAGCTTGCATTGACTGAACATCAACATCATCGAACTCGTCCACTAATGTAGGTAAAGGTTGATGTCGTCCTTCAAGAAACTCCAATATTACCTCAGTCGCTCGTTCGGAGAATTTTGAATCAACCCATTTGAAATATTTGCACTTCAAGCCTTCTTTATACCTAGCACATCCATTGAATCTTCTACCCGGATTCAACTTAGTCCAAGATGTTCTTATTGGACTCGGTAACCCACAATAACAATAACATTCACCTTCTTCGGTTCGAGAAGAATTAGGGCTAGGGTTTGAGGCGGTGCTAAAGCCGCTGGTGTCGCTCGTGAAGCCCGCCATTTCCAACTCCGATCTGTCTTTTTTTTTTGTCAAATCGAAATTGGGGTTGTTCTTCGAAATTGGGGATTTTCTTGAATTGACTGATTTAGGGTTTGAGGTGCTGTTGAAACCGCTCGTGAAGCCCTCCATTGACGCTCGTGAAGCCCTCCATTGATGCTCGTGAAGCCCTCCACACGCTGCGCAAGGCTCTGCTGATTTAGGGTTTCAAATTGGGGATTTTTCTCTTCAATCGGCTGATTTAGGGTTCTTATTTGAAGAACCATGTCCAAAACGACGTCGTGAAGGCTTCAGCTGCTGACTGGACTCTCCGGCGGCCACGTTAACTTCACTTATTAATAAAATAAGGCCACGTCAGAAATCCGGCGGACCAAATCGGAGTTAGCACTAAACTGATCGTTTTTTCAAAAATTTGGCACTAAAGTGATCCGTTTGAAACTTTTGGCATCAAAGTGATCTCCGTACACAAGTTAAGGCACTAAAAGTGTCATTCTGCCCATTAAAATGCTTTCCTTGTTTTCAATGTAGCTTTGTTTTAATATCCAATCATCTGCAATTGACTGTTGATGGGCATTGTTTTATTCCGTTCAAGAAGAAAGAGAAATCCTTTTCTCATAATACCAGGTGCTCTACAGTCCGTTTTGACCTGTTTTCCTTGTTTACTGTGTCGTAGTTACTGCATGGGGGTCTTTTTATCACCTCAAAATGAATACATTCCATGTGGTGAGCCTGTTTGCGCCTTGGAATTGTTTGTGGCGAATGAGGCGAAGAAGATGATCTTTTTCGCTCCTTAAAGAACATGGAAATCTTCAATACAAAAGTTGAGGTGCTCTATGTATGTGGTGGACCAACTAATTACGAGATCTCCGCATACTCTATCCTAGAGTAAATATAGAGCTGCTTATCTTCTCATAATCCCTGGATTCAAATTTTCAAAGGGAAGATGAACATAAGAGTATTGTGTAACTGGGTTTTAGGGGTTTTTCTTCGATCCCTGCATACCTATAGAGGATAACACTTATGGGACGCTCACTACGACGAAGCTCTACCTCGGCAGCACCAAGTACCTGGTGATTCGAGTTGAACGAGGGGATGTTATTCGGGCAAATAAGGTAATAAGTTTGTTGCCTCTCACCTTTTTTGTCATATGCAATAGTCTTTATTTGGCCGCTAGGTTTTTTCTCTTATTTCTAATGCATTTAGTATCGAAGGTTTTCTTGGACACCCATCAAACATCGGTCAACAGATGGTACAATAGCCGCTACCCAACTTCATTAGAGAACAAATGAGATCTAGTTTTAGTGTACATGATGCAAAACGAACATATATAGCTGATATCCATAGACCATCTAGTACTTCTATACAAAATCTTGCATTCTCTAGATGTAAGTATCTTGATCCGAGATTATTGGAGTTGATGCAGTTTTTCATTGAAGACTGTAGAAATCTCAAGTGCAAGAAGGGTTGCTTGGTTTGTAAATGTGGATTCAAATTCCCTCTAGTGAAGGTCAAAGGGGTTTATTGTGACTGTCTTTTGAATGGATGAGTCTTTGTGTGATCATGAAAATGCTTTACTCTACCTTTTTCCTTTCATTCATCTCAGCTTTATTTCAATATCAGATCATTTGCAATGGATTGGTGATGGGCATTATGTATCCCTTTCAAGAGAAATGAAACCCTTTGCTCATAATGTTGTGTGCTTTATAGTCCTTCCTCTTCACCTTCTTGGCCCGTTTTCCCTGTTTGCTGTGTTGTCATTACTGCATATGAAATCGAAAGTGATTTTCTGTGGTTTAGAGTTGAACCAGGTGATGTTATTAAGGTGACGAAGGTAGGTGAACCAGGTAATGTTATTCGGCCATTGCAGGTAATAAGTTTGTTGCCTCCCACCTTTTTGTCATTTGGAGCAGTCTTTATTGGCTCGCTTGGTTTATTCTCTTATTTCAAATGCATTGCTGGACATGATATCCACTGCCATGCCCATCAAACAGCTATCAACAGATAGTCGCTCGATACAGTAGCCGCTACCCAACTCAAGAGAAACATTCCACTTGAACATACCTGGAAGGAGAAATGTCATTCTGGTTTTAGTGTACATGATGCAATACAAACATGGATTGCTAATACCATTAGACCATCTAGAAATTCCATTAATGGTCGATGGTCAACTTGAGATGGCATGGCAGCGCATGATTAGGATGGATAACTCCACATGCTGCTTCTTTCATCCGAACTAACAAGTAACCCTATAGCACCTGGTTGTCTCCATTTAGAGTCTCAGACAACATAAGATGATTTGGGTAGATAGGAGCTGCAGAGTCATACGCCCTTTTTGAGGATGAGCCTCAAGGGCTTTTGTTTAACTGATTGTGTTGCTATCTTAGTAACTGTCATGCTGGCATTTGTCATAGTGCTAAAGCTAGCTTTACTCTCTCCCTAATCCCTACTTATTTGTTTTAAGTTTCCTTTCTATTGCTCTAACCATTACTGTATATGACTCTCCTATAGCTTTGCCCTATTTCCTAATTCTTCTTGAGATTTTTGTCAGTATGTCCAACACACTCTTTGTTGGATAACCAACTTCTGCAAGGGAATTCTTAAACTATCCTAACAGTGATCTTTTCAACTTGATTAAGCAACGGCTTAAGGATTAGTCAAAAAATAAAAGAAAAAAAGGAACTTGTGTTTATGACAACGCGATTGCTCTTTGGGTGCAATGTTTTGATAGGTTAGGCAACAATGGCATTGGACATAAATGGCACTGCTAGTGATTATAGGTTTTACTTCATAAAGTATACTGGCATCAATGCTGGCTTCAACTCTTCTGTGCTTGATCTGAAAAGCTAGTTTCTCAACTATTTCGTCTCCAAGAGCTTGTAGCAATAGGGGTAAATAATTTTGCATTTTACAAATGCTTGTAGGCCTCATACTTATAGTAATCGATAGCTTCTCTCCCATCACTTAGTTGTTCTTATTTGATTTCAGTTGTGTGAAGATGTGATCATCAAGAAGACAAGTGCAGCCTTGGTATTGGCACATATTACAACCTGGCACTTTTAATTTGTGCAATGCGGTTGTTGAGAAGGTGGGCAAGGACTTAATCAAGTGGGTTATTAGGCATGTCATGATCGCATCATTCCTTACTAGCCGGAATCTTTGCATTGGATGCCATGGAAATCTCAAGTGCGAGAAAGGTTGTTTGGTTTGTAAATGGACTTAGACACTTGGTGTTTCTTTATTTCTTTTAAGAAACTTTTGCCAAGGAAGCTGGTGTTCTGCTCTGAGAAGCTATTTGACAATTAATCAAAATATTTGAACTGTAAATGCTGATTCAAATTCCCTCTAGGGAAGTTCAAGGGGTTTATCGTGACTACGGATTGAATGGACGAGTTTCCGTCTGATCATGAAAATGCTTTCCTTTTTTCCCATCTCAGCTTTGTTTCAATATCAAATCATCCAAAAATTGATTGTTGATGGGCATTGTGTATTCCATTCAAGGAGAAGCATAAATCTTTTTTCTCATAATGTATGTGCTCTACAATCCTTCCTCATCTTCTTAGCCTATTTTCCTTGTTTACTGTGCATATGAAACCTAAAGTGGTTTTCTGTGGTTTGGAGTTGTATTCTTTTCAATTGATTTTCGCCAGGTTTATCTTGTCAAAATATTATTCTTATGTTGTCCGCTGAAGGAAAGATGTATGGAAGAGTGTTTTGTGACTAGGTTTTTAGGTGTTTTTCTTCGATCCTTGTGTACCTATAGAGGATAACGCTTATGGGTTAGCTTGGCATCATTATATCATTGAGAGAGAAGGTTGCTTAAGCAAGTTGGGGAATCCAATAAAGAGGACCCTGGAGCGCGTGCCTCGCATTCAGTGTCCGACCCGGGTCTATTGAGGCTGGGTTGGGGACACTGGTGCCCCTGCTCGGGCTTCCAATGCCTTCATTGAGCCTGAGCTGGGGACCTCGGTGCCTTGGTTTGGGGTCCATTGACATTAGGTCCGAGTCCACCAAGGCTGGGCTTTGGTCCATGAATTATATTTTTATTAAGCACATTAATATATAGTGGTGT
Organism: Psidium friedrichsthalianum; assembly: GCA_019149425.1. Lineage (NCBI taxonomy): Eukaryota > Viridiplantae > Streptophyta > Magnoliopsida > Myrtales > Myrtaceae > Psidium > Psidium friedrichsthalianum. The sequence goes on from JAGVVM010001592.1 coordinate 19,622, forward strand.
GTATATCTTAGAAGGCTTAGCAAAATTCACCAAATTTGTCGAGAATTGTATTTTTTTTTTCCTTCAGTGAGATGTAAATCATAGATGGGACTCATTGCCCTCCGGTCTTGATGAATTCTTAAGCATGTTAATGACCTCTTCCCATATGCTTAATTAACTTGTATCCGTCGTGTTTACTAAAGAGGGAAGTGATTACAGTCGTATTCAGCCACTTATTGCTTTCTGCAAGTTCTTTCTTTTCATCGGGGTTATTTCACAAAGACTTGCCATGGTAAGGAAGAAGGGGGGAACAAGCACATTTGGAGAGCGCAGTACAACAGAGAGTTGTATGCTGCGTTCAGGAAGGATGAATTGCTCCCGAAAAGGAATTTATTGATTCTCTCCCAATTGGTTGGACCGTAGATGCGATGATTTACTTCGCGGGCAAGGTCTTTGGTTCAAGTCCGGGATGGCCTAGCTGCGCCAAGGAAAAGAATAGAAGAAGCATCTGACTCCATCCCCTAGTTCCAAAAGTTCAAACTTTATTTGATATAGATTAGATATTCCTAATTTCATTTCTAGAAGCTAAAAAAGGATAAATTCTTACCCCTTCCCCCTCTTACTAATTGGAATCAAAGAACTAATATATCTATTCCGCCCAAAATGGGAATGGGCTAGGTATGAACCCACATACACAACCCCCCACACACAAGACAGGTGTCTTAATGTCGTTGGCTCTCTCTCGCATGTACGTATCGACGGTCGTCGCAGGAGTGGGAGGAGAGATGGGAGGGTGAGTAATTTTGTCCTATGAAGATGATCCAAGGGAAAAATAAAACCCATCAATGTCATCGACCATTTTTTTTTTTTTAGTCCAGGTCTTTTCAAGCCAACAAAATAGGTTTTTTAATGTTTGTCTTTTAAAATGTTGTCGATGGTATTTCAACTGAAATTTTATCCTTTTCCTGATTGTAATAATACGCCTCCACTTGAAATTGTTATCTTTTTTTGTCATAGAGGCAAGCGAAACGAAAGCATTCACTTCCCATCATTTTGTGACCAAAATCCGACCAAAAAGAAAACGCCGTTTTTTATCTCACCGTTGTGTGTTTTCGCTGCTGTGACGCTACTCCCAAGCGCAACACATGAACGCCACTTAATGCAACCACCACTTCTTGTCTCGCACACGCATAACACTCTTCCGTCTGACACACCGACCAGAATATCAATATACGCTCACTCGATTTGTGCTAACACCTCTCGCCCAACCAAAGAAT
>JAGVVM010001593.1:0-66036 GCA_019149425.1 Psidium friedrichsthalianum
GTGTCCACCACTTGACCTTTTAGTTCCTATGAATCGCACGAGCCATGTCAAGCCAAATTGAATGCTCAATTGACCTTCACACAATACTTGGAGGATCCCCAACCCAGTTACAAACAGCACGAGGCCACCGAGTGCGTACACAGTCCACAAGGGGTGCATGCTGAGGAGGCTCGTGTTTAGGCACTTCAGCATCGTTTGCGCTCGACGGATCCCCACCTGAACCAGAGGGGGCTGCGGCCATGAATTCTTCAGGGGTCCATCGTGGCGGGACAGAAACTCTCAATTTAGTAAGTCTAGGCCTTTGAACCGGAGCCTCACTTCCTGAGTTCGGTTGGCCATTCAAATCCGACTTTGCAATTCCATTGAAATGGTAAAGATCAAACACCTTTTTGCCCATCAATCCTGAGGAGTCCTTTAGACCTCCCATACTGCTGTCTAGATCTAAAATGGCCTGCCAAAATTCACTCCACACGATAAAGCCTGAGCTGCAAAGCTGATCGACTTTTTCAGGAGGAAGCCTGACGTCAGTCTCCCTTAATACTTGATGGAATCCTTCCACAACAATAAAACCACCCCTCCACTCTGATCTTGTGCATCAAAAGCCCTTCGAATCTGCGATTCCCTTTCTTCAAGTTCGTTCTCTTCCTGAACAATGGTATCAAGAGCAAATAGGACTGTGTAATGGGACTCACTTCCCACAACCCATATAGGCCAGTTAGGGCACTTCAAATGCTGACCAACCTTGCAAAAGTTAAGCGATTCTAACAGAGTCAGAAACCCAACTTCCACGCGTGTTGATACACCCTTTAGAAACATACCACCACCTAGATCCATCCTTCCATCGAAAACATTGGGCACAGCCTGCCCGCAAAGCAGCAAGTTTACAATTTCCTGCCCAAAAACAATCGTAAGTTTGCATAGTAAATAAGACCCAAGGTATTTGTCAGAAGCATCGTAACTGTTGAACCACCAAGTGGAACAATAAATTCTTTACGCAATAATAGTTACCTGCGATGCATGACCAAATGGTGCAGTTACCAGAGGAGGACTGGGATCATCTCTGTCAGCTTGAATGGCATCCTGCAATTACAGAATGCCTCGACACTATTATTTCATTTGTTTGTTCATCATCAACTACATTTCCTTTCACATTAGTTTTCCAATGGATCAAATTTCTTAATTTTTTTTCAGATTGTCGGTTATTATCCCAGCATCCTCTCTGTGGCCCAACAAGATAGCATGATTTGAAGTTTCGACAACATAACTATTTTATCACTTCTGAGTTTTCTGACTTTTGGGCAAGAAATAATAGTAGTTAACAAAAATGAAAAACCATTCTGACTAATGAAGTACCATTGCTTTCCAACAAATTCTATTAACAAGGCTAATGGAAATGAAACATTGGCTGTGTCAGATATGTGTCTCGATCTATGAAGATAAACTGTCAATATATTTTATCTCTTAAAGAAATAGTGAGTTTTGAATAGCAACCAAAGTAAACAGGAATACACATGAATATTTGTAAACTAATATTTGACAAGCTTGCCAGACAATTAGTATGACAGAAAAGGTAGCATACCAGTCCCCGAGAAAGTAATGCAGAGATAAGAAATAGCAGTGCTCCCATTCGACTTTGAAAAAAGTGAAGTGTTGCTTTAAGTCTTTGGAAAACAGTAGCTTGCACACTATAAGTCTCAACTCTCAGGATTTTCTGCAAATCAGAAGCTGATTCTATCGGAAGTCCCTCCAGAGCTTTGATATTACCCTAAGAAGAAAAAACAATGGCAATTAGTATAATTAATTTGAAAAGAAACTTCCAAAAGCAAGTCAAACAATAGAATCAAAACCTACTATTGCTACCTTTAAAGTACATGAAACACCAACCCATTGCCTACCTCATCCTTGGAACCATCCACAGGGCCCTCAAGTTCTTTACCAGTAACACTTAAAGTGGCGATAACAGCCCTTCTATTATTTCCACAGTGAAATAAAATCTCACTCATACTTCTTATCAGTGCCCTGTCATTGATAAAAAGCAAAAAAGACATTGCTAGTTATCTCAGTCCATGTCTATTCCAACTTGCGTGTCAAAGTCGCACAGCAAATAGAAACAGATCAAGCAGAGAAAACAACAACAAAACTGTGAGATAAACAACCTTCCAACCAACATCATACTGCATTTAACCATCTGAATGCTTAGAAAATATTTGAAGTTGTTCCATTAATTCGCCTAGCTCATTTGCAGAGGAAAACAAGTTCACAAAATTGGATAATCAATCAAAAGGATTTGGTTTGCAGGGACTCAAAATCAGTCCATGTCAGAAAATATTTGGAAATTTCAAGTATTGAAGGGCATCGGTCTACATCCAATAGATCATCACAACAGTAAACCTAGGAAAGTGGAAGTCTCCGAACGATACCTTTTAACCTATTCATCATCAATGCCCAAAACATATCTTTACCCTAGCCAACAAAGGGACGCGTGCGTGGCAACAGAGAATAACAAATTCATCAAGTAACAGCAGAAGCATTTAGAAAATTGATATACATGTCCAGGTTTTGCTATTATCGCATGTTAATCAACAAACTAAGTTTACTATTATCACATGTCCAGGTCATATTTGGGAGCAGAACCTTGCCCTTGTGTTCCTCGTAAATTTTTCAAATTTTCAAAATTTTTGGCTTTCTATACATATGCCAATCAATCTACTCTTAAATACAAACAACAAGAGAGTTGTAATCAAAAGAGACAGTCAACAGCTTAGAGAACTAAACGAATGGTCATATCACCATTTTCTCTCCTTGGATAAAGAACAACGAAATTAATTATATAAACATATGTGGAGAAAAATCAACCAAACAAACTAAACATGATTGCTGATGAGGACGATATACTCAACCCAACCAAAAAAAATGAGGAAGCAATTATGGCTAACAGAAGCAGAAACAGCATTCCACTAAGAGCAGGCAACACATCTAGGCAGAACCAAACCAAAAGGAAGGCAACAACCAAGAAAACAATCAACTCTCTATAGATTAATTACCTCAATTTTTCATGGTCTGTAAGGGAGGCAAAATTATCTGAACCTTGAAATTGTCTTCGAGATGATGCTTTTGGACCGAGGATTGGTGAATTAGTTGATGCCCCTTTACGCATATCGTCCGGAAAGAAAAGAAGATACTTGAGAACAAAAGCCTACACAAGGAAACTTTTATTATTGCAAACAACATTAGTAAAAGAATACAACAGAAAAGCAAACAATGAAACATAGGCACTAAAATGTTGACAAAGCCATAAGCCTGTCCCAGATACCATCTCAGATAAGTCATCGCAAAATGCATCCAACATGCAACACCACATCACCAGTATCAACCCGACACAGTAAATTTATTCACCACTAACAGTCAATAAAACATTACAACTTAAGAATATGATGATGGATGCCGGATAGATTGAAACTTTGTTGAACTGCCACATTTAGCCTACTGCATTCACTGACAAAAGGATTGATTGTTCTTGTTGTCATTATATTGCTGTTTGTTTGCTGTATTGCAAACTCAACAATAAGCTGTAGTGCCTGCCTGCCAATAGATCATAGTGATGAAGGCTGCATTCAAGATATTTACCCACTTCCTAAATGAATTCAAGACATCCTCTTCGACGATGTCCTAATATTCAAGGAAAACCATATGTAACATCGGGATCCATGCCTTTATTTCCCCTGCATTCAGACATGGAACGTCATCCAGTGCTTTCCTTATCTAGAATGTTAAAGTAGGAAGATTTCTGAGGAGAATTATTCCAGACCTTTGAACAGCTCTGTATCATTGATGCTTCATAATAACTAAAGTGAGGAAATAACTAACACTTTTAGGATCCGGCTCAATTTTCTTAAAAGGCACCGATTTTCGGTTAGGCCCCATTTTTAGCTCAATTTATTTTTCTAAAAAAAAAAGCCCCAACTTCAGTCAGGGTCCCAAGTTTGACTTGAATTCTTTTTTGTCTTGTAAAAAAGCACCGACTTTAAGTTGGATCCCAATAATGATCTTAACGTTTTTTTTTCCTCATAAAATATCATAAACTTTCAGTAAATGCCTAAATTTGGCCCCCCTCAAGTTTTCATCCAATGATGCCATCAAAGATCCGATGAATCATTTCTCTATCTCTCTTTCTCTCTCTCTCCCTACAAGTGGAATGACACGTCAGACCTGAAGTTTGTGACTTTTTATGAGACAAAAAACTTTCAGGCCATAATTGGGATCACACCTAAAGATGGAGCTCATTTATGAGACAAAAAAAAAAGGTTCACATCAGAATTCAGACCTGACCTAAAGTTAATGCGTTTCCATGAGACCAAAAATAGTTCATGCCAGAATTAAGACCCAACCTAAAGTTGATGATTTTTGTAAGGAAATTGGGCCCTTAGGATCCCAATAGACATGCTTCATATTTCTAGGAGTCAAACGCACCAAAGATTTTGAAAGGCGTACTCGCTAAGAACTTATCAGCAGAACTAGTTCATAAACTAATAGCCTTATATCTCCACAAAATGTATTTGACATTTATAAGACCTAAATGCAACAATTAAAGTAGTAATATGCAATGTTGAGAAAACAAGGCATTACTTGTACAGCTGCTAACACACCACAGGGCCCTCCTTCATGCTGCACTAAGCCCATGGATGTTTCTGGATCAGGGCTGAACCTGAAGTGAGGATTCGATGGTATTAGTCAGCTAGGTGCATAATATCCTTATAATAAATTATCAATATAAGTTTTAAAAGCAGCATAGATAATGCAAATGCAGACAGGAAAATCAATGAAAAACATACTTCTCTAGTGAAAAGAACATGGAAACCCATGAGACTCCGTACAGATATTAGAGCAGTCAATTTCAATAGGATCACTATACAGGTAGTACATCACCTGATTGCTCAGGCATAATCAACAAAAGAAGAGCCCCCGACATTAAAAAGTTGATTCTCGTTTCCACTAAATATCTTCGCCTCACTCCATATTTGTCAAAAGGAATTGTAAAACAAGATTTTTAAAAGCAGATAGGCAAATCAACATGGATTGCTAACTGGAGTCAACAATGCATTCCAACTTCGATCTACCACTATGATCTCTTTCTTCCAAAGATACATCCTAAAACTACCTTAGTATACTTTTTTTTGCCTTGACATCAAGTGAAGCATAAGTAGAGCATGAAACTTACAATCTTAACACTGCAGCATGGCGGCAGCAAAAACAAAGCAATGCAGTCAACATCCAGCCTTTAAAAGATTATCCATCAGCATCTTTTACTTATATACTCCATACTTAGCTCACAAGCCAACTAGCGACATTTTTCTTTTCCTTCTATTACTAAGGGAAAAAAGACATGCAAAAAAAAGCAACAGAAATACAACTTTCAATTATCCACGATGTGTCCCTGAGGAATCTTTAAAAGCACATTGCCTGATTTTTCTTTAACCATAAAATCGATGAGGCATAATCCACATGAGGAGCTGTTCGAAGCAAATGACGCATGTGTACCAACTCAAGGCATATCATAATTTTTAAATTCACTTCTGATGCAATCGCTATGATGCCTCTCTTACTTCTACAGACATCAGAAAACTATCTTAGTCAACTTTATGTTTCCCTATTCTGACAAAAAAAAATTTCAAGTTTCCTTGTTGAACTCAAAGGAAGTGTGAGCAGATAATAAACATTGACTATGGCTACAAAGGAACCGCAAAGAGATGTTGTACTTCCAAATTCTAAACAACTACTTAGTTGCACTTCTAATCATATGCTTACTCCATACTCAGTTCATAAGCCAAATGCGAAACATATATGCAAAAATTGAAAAAGAAATCCAAATGAGTGGAATCCAATACCAATGCCATCTCTGTTATAAAACATTATTAGGATTTGAACAATAAACACACAGATTTGTATTCATAGAACAAACGCCTTTCCTAGTTGCATCGAATCACGAGAATTTTGTTATGGCTTCCTGGGGTTAACTATGATTGATAGCACAGAACAGTCAGAAAAGAAATTCAGCACATTTCAGTCGCCCGCATCCCATACCTTATTCCTTGATTACTCCACTGGGCGAGAATTCCTTTCGAAACATCGCCCCCAAAAACCATTGAGAACAACTGATGTGCTTCTTCACTCGATAGTTCTCTCCCAGTTCGGCCATCTTCCACTCCGAATTCCCCCTCTCTTCTCGATAGAGACTTAGCCTTCTCATTGCTCGGCGTCGACACCGGCGAAGGCGACGGCGACGGAGTAGGCGACGACGCTCCGCCGCTCCTCGCAGCCAGGAACCTCTTCTCGGCGGCCGCGGCCATGAGCTCCCTCTGCATCCGGCGGCCATCTTCCGGCGACGAGGCTCCGGCGGCGTCCCTCGGCTTGCTGCGCTTGGGCTCCGGCGGCGAGTGCTGCATACTCAGGCGCAGCGCCATCTTCAGGTCCTCGTCCTCCTGATCCGCCATCTGCGACCGCCCGCGGAAAGGGATCTCGAAAGGGCGAGAAGCGATTAGGGCTTTCGGCTCCCGCTACTCCATTAGCGTCATCGAGTCGACCGCGGATGCGGAGCGCGACGAGAGATCGCGGGGGGAAAATGGTTCGAATCGAAGAGGGATCGAAAGCTTCCCGATCGAGGACTTGGAATCGCCGATTTTAAAACCTCTGCATCGTCGGGGAAGAAAGGAATCGCAGCTTTCTCATTTCTCACGTGCCAGCCCCGGGGGAGAAACGTTGTCGTTTCGCCTCAGGCAACGGCACTGAGAAAGAAGTCGACAAGTTAACTTGGGGGTCTCCCCTCACGATTACGCTTGTGAAAATGGAGACTAATTATTTCTCTTTTCTATAAATAGAAATGAAAAACTGAATCTATAATCGATCATTTTAAGCAGTTAACTAATAATTAAAATTGTCGGGTTTTGAAAAAAGGCAATCACGCGCGGGCACGCGGTGCGTGCTCGAAGCCTGGTTGCGAAAAGAAAAATAGATTTTTAGATATTAAATGCATTAAGCTCGATGAAATCATGAGAATTCGTTTTTAATAACAATATCATTCTAATTATTCAAAAATAAGTGTTAGATTCAAATTAACGGTTGTTACTTGTTTTCTGAAAAAGTAACTTCCGTGCAAAATCAAGAGAAATCGAATTTTAATAATGGAATCATTCTAATCATTCATAAGTAAGAAGATTGGAATAACAAGTTGTTACGCGTTTTAAATACACTAAATTTGATGGAATAATAAGAAATCGATTTTAATAATGGAATCATTGTGATTATTTAAGAGCAAGTGTTGGATCGGGATTAGCGAATGCCGCGTGTTTTTTGAAAAAAGTAATTTTTATACGGATTTTTTTGGGTAAAGTTTCCAGACTAATTCAAAATTTGAGAGGTGTTTTTTAATTATTATAAATTTTCATTTACTTTTTGCAAGTTGAAGCATCGAGAACGTACCGTAATCGCCGATTTGTTAACTCTCTTTGGAGATTAAATCAAAAAAAGAAAATTTGCTCCTTCAATTGAAAAGAACACAGAAAGATTAAGGGCGCGCATGAGAACGTTTCTGTTTCTCTATTTCTGTTCCAAACCTATTCCAGAAATAGGTTTGGAACAGAAACTCGTTTAGCAACGCAAATCTGTTTTTCTATTTCTAGAACAAAAATCTGTTCCAGAAATAGATTTTGGCCCAAAACCAAAAACAAAAAATTTTTGTTTCTGGCAGAAATAGAAAAATCTATTTCTATTCCAGAAATTATTTCTGGAACAGAATGGTTGTCATGCGCGTCCTAAGCAATATCTAAGTTCACATTTGACCTTTTATAAAGAGTAAACGGAATGCAAATCCTATTTTCTGGACAACAAGAAAATAATTAAAGTTGTCTTAAAATTTCGTCCTTTTTCCTTTATTTTTCTTATTTATCTACCATTTTCCCTTTTCTTTTCCTTCCCCTTCCTTCCTTCTCTCCGCCACAGGCGAACCAATTCGCTCGACGCCCAGATTTCTGCCTCCCTCCAGCGGACTCGACGAATCTCCTTCCGATCTAATCAATTCCGTGGGCGAGCAAGATCTTCTCACTGCACTCGGATCGCCGGGATGTCGAGCGACAGCGAGGACCTCGACGAGGACGAGCTCCTCCAGATCGCTCTCAAGGAGCAAGCGGAGCGCGATGTTAACTACCGGAAGCCCAGCTCCAATCCCCGCAAGCCGGTGGCGAACTACGTCCAGCCGCCTCCAGCGCCCCACCAGCAGAGGAGCTCTGCTCCCGCCGCGCACGCGAGGGCGAGCTACAACAGCGTGCAGCGGCAGGGCGGCGGCGGCAAGAACAGGAGTAGCAGCAATGGGAATAGGAGGGTGGTTGACGATGATGACGATTCGGAGGTTGAGATGCTGAGTATATCGAGCGGGGACGAGGATTCTACTAAGGACCGCGCGGGGTCGAGGGCCAGAGGTGGTGTGAGTGGTGGTTCTAGGGCCGGGAGGGATGATGACAGAGCGTGGGATGGCGAGGAACCCGATTCCTGGAAGCGCGTGGACGAAGACGAGGTGAGTTCGAAATGGTAAACCTTAATCATCTGTTTTTCTCTTTTTCAATGACAAGTGTATTCGCAGATGTCAAATCATTTGACTGGGTGTTTTTCACTGCGCGCAGCCTTAATTGAAAATATTGAAGTATCTTTAGTATCTATCTTGGAAAAATTCTATGGGCAATGTATTGGTCTATGTTCTCGTGTTTGCGACATTATCCAGGCTTGCAGCAATTCTGAATGATAGCAGAAGCTTTTGAACTAAAGTGATGTCCAATATCTAGTTATTTTTTTGTTTCTTGCGCTGTAGAGCAAAATGATTGTTTGGGGTCAAAATTCTTGTCCCTAACTGTCAAGGTTCTCAGAATTATAGAAATGATGATTCAGTCTTCATTAGAAGAAGTTGCTCTTCTCCAACAGCTTGCTCGTAGGGTTCGTGAAATGCGGGAAACAAGGGCAGCACCCTGTAGCACCAAAACTGGAAAAGAGGCATCAGTAGTGGGTAAGAAGGGGCTGAACACTTTGCAGTCATTCCTCGAGGCATGGAATGTGTTGACCCCCTTGGCTTGGGGTAATTTTCTGCTCTTTCTCTGTGTCTACTTTTTCTAGGTCCCCGAGGTAATTGGCATGGTGCTGGCTTTACTCTGGGCCTGTTCCCCTAGTGCTTAGCTATCTGATGTAAGGCATGCATGACAACTCTCTAGTAGAATTTTTACTCCAGAAGTGCTTCTAGAGTAGAAATCCATTTGGTTATACAACTCATTTTTCTACTTTAGGAGCTTTTTTTTTTTTTTTTCCATAAGTAGTTTTGGAGCACTTGAAGAGGTAAAAAAAATTTACTTCTCTACAAAAGTAGAAAAATCAACTTTTGGCTAAAAGTTGATTTCTAGAGTGAGAAGTGTTGCCATGAACGCCCTAAGCGACTTCTTGTTGGTAAGACATATCACAGCTTTGCTACTGTTTTGGGAGCGAGCAAATTCTGTTTGTATCACATTTAAAGGCGATTTTTACCTGCATGTTCTTATTGTTACCTTTACTTATTTACAGTGGCATTAAGAATGACAAATCTATGTAGATATTGGCTATCCCAAATATAGATTTTTGTGATCTAGTCCTTTGATTGCTTTTGCCTTTTGTTCATTTTTTCTTACAGGATAATAGACAACAATCGTTACGGTTGATTACAGAAGCATCAGAAAGTTCTCCATCAAGAGTGGCAAAGATAATGTTGATAACCTTCCGTGGTACTGTTTTGTCATCTATCACCTTTTAGCCTGACTATCTGCTAAAACAAAAAGCTATCAAGTCCTTGGCTTGTAACTGATATTTTGATACATTAATGAGCTGAATGACAGATGAGGATCCCATAGTTAACCTCCTTTAGCTTCTGGCCAGACAAAAAAGGAACAGTTAGGGGGGTAACCCTTGGATCTAGGAAGACCTTATTTTCCAACATTATTAGATCTTTAGTTTATTTGAAGTCGTTATCATATGGCATCAACAGAGAAACAGCAATTTGAGCAATGATTTGAGCGTGCTTTTAGCTTCTTCAGTACGCCTTGTCCAATAACCCATCGCATCATCTGTGTTCATCTCCCACTGAGCATTTGGGAAAATGTCCAGCAGAACTAGAAGTCTTATAAAAAGTTGGAAGTGGCTTGGTGAATAATGCTTTTTCCATGTTAAGTAAAAGTATCTCTTCCATGAATATGAGGTTTGCGTGTATACTATACTTCTCAATTAGCCTTGTTGCAAGAGTTGTAATCATATTCTTGAGCCCTCCTCAACATATATTGTATTGTCATGATTTGCTCTCAGTAGAAGCAAAAGGCCATTAATAAAAAGGGAAGTCACATCATTAGGATTCGATGTTTATGGTAAATCTGCTTGTCAAACTTACAATGCTTTATTACTTCACCTGATTGACATGTCATTGCACAGGTGATCCTGTGTGTGTAAATATTTTGTGGATTCAGAAATTTCTTTGATATATTATTGGCTATTTTTCTGATTTCTTACGTCTTATTTTTGTTCTGGAATCTCCATCCATTGCTTCTTTTAAATCTGAGCAATACTGGTGCTTTGGAGCTGTTTTTGGATCTTAATTTAGTTGCCATGGTTGACACCAACCCTTGCAGAGAAGCTGATGTACTTCTCGGAAAATTTTGATGCTAAGATTTTTTATCCCGGATACACCAAGAGACAAGTGCAGCAGACTTAGAGGCTGGTGCTCTTGCTCTGAAAACTGATCTCAGAGGAAGGACTCAACAGAGAAAGCAATTGGTTAAAGAAAACTTTGATTGCTTTGTCTCATGCAAGACCACAATTGATGGTATGCATGATCCTGTCCAATCAGAGGGGCCTATCTCTGATTCTGTCAGTCACTAACTATTTTTTGCTGCGATGGGGATTACATTACTTGTTAAAGTAATTCTGCCTGCAAAATTCTTCAGTTTTTATTTATTATTTGACGAGTCAAATGTTGATTTTGTCAGACATTGAGTCGAAACTAAAACGGATTGAAGAAGACCCTGAAGGCACAGGAACTGCTCACCTATTTAAGACTATTCAAGATGTAAGCTCATTGGCTAGTCGTGCTTTGGAGCCTCTCTTTGAGAGACAGGTTTGTAGCAACAATTACTGCCCATGCTTTCTGCATGCATAAACTGTTGCGAGAGGTACTATAAGTGATCAATGACTTGTTGAATTGGAATTAGGCTCAGCTGAGAAAATTCGTTCTGTCCAAGGAATGCTTCAAAGATTTCGAACTCTTTTCAACTTGCCTAGTACAATTCGTGGGAGCATCAGTAAGGGTGAGTACGACTTGGCAGTTAGGGAATACAAGAAGGCAAAGTCAATTGCTCTACCATCTCACGTAAGATTTTTACAGAGCCTCGTTATTTTTCCGGGACTGATCAACTCTCTAGTTAGGTGGTTTTTTTGTAAAGTGCAAGTTCCACGATTCGGAAGAAATGTGTCTCGATCTCTACTTTATCATTTGGCTGCACCAGTGTCGTGACATTCTTTGGAGAATGGTTCTCATGAAAGATTAAGGAAGCAATGTGAACATTATTATCATAGCCTCAGCTCTGCTGTCTGAGAAGTTCTGAACTTTAGAATTGATGTTGAAGCAGATGGACAACATCTCCCCTAAGCATAAGTTTTTCTCCCAGTAGGGTGGCCTCAGTAGGTGGATATAAAATCAGTCTGGTCAAGTATTGTTATTATTGTGGGGTACAACCTAGATGGTAAGAAAAGGTGTGCGCGCACCAGGCAGTTATCAAGAGATAACCTAAAAGAACAAAATTTGAGTTTGCTGTATCTGAAAGTGAGAGACTATTTTTGGAATGGTTGAGTGAGGAACTTTCGAACTCGATTTTAGTTTCTCCCTCATAAAATGTGCTTGTTTTCCCTCTAATAAGGATAAAATGGTAGTTGGGATTTGGATAATAAAGAACTTTATGGTCTACTTAAGAAAAGTTTCAAGTGCGTAAATATCTTGCTTGTTTACTTGTGCTACAACTTTTGACCAAGATCGATCTCTCGCTCTCTCCCCATCTTTCTTCCACCCTCCCTATATAATTCTTAATGCTTAGTTTAAACTTGAAAGCGCTCTTGCATGCTGCTTTCTCATTAGAAAGCGGCTCGTGTGGGTTGTCTTAAAAAAGAGTCCTGTGCATCAAACTGTTGATAGAGCCTGATTTAGAGACGAGATGTTGTCTCCATCCATTATGCTGCATCTTGTTACCAGTCCAAGGTTGTATAGCGCATAAACAGGACAGTATCATAATGTGGTTGTATGACAAATAAATTGGCTACAAACCAGAAATATGCAGCTTTAGCCTATTTGACTTTTTCTTTTGTGGTCTTGAATGACTTGCTTTCCTTAATAAAACTGAACCATATCTCATCATCAATGCCTACAGGTGGGAATACTTAAACGTGTACTTGAAGAGGTTGAAAAAGTGATGCAGGAGTTCAAAGGTACACTGTACAAGTCCATGGAAGACCCTCACATTGATTTAGCAAACGTAAGTTCCTCCTGTTTTTTGATTTTTGATTTTAATTTTTCCCAAGTAAGAAGCTGCAAACTCAAGTGAGGATGGATAATGCTCAAATAACAAGCGTACTTGTGGCTTCTGCATCTCCTAGCAACTGATATCATACTGGGAAGTAAAACAAGTTGTTTCTTTGTTGCCGTAGTTAGAAAATAGAGAAATTCAGCTCTCTTCTCAGCTCAATGTGATTGGTGGAAAAAAATGTTCGTCAGTCGAAAGGACAACCTCTGAGATAAAGCTGTCTTTTTTTGGTATTAACACTGTCAAACGACATACCAATCAGAAAAGAACATAGTCAAATGACATACTGAAAAATACCTCTATACCTTCCTGAGGTACCATGGTCATATTGTCATTCACCTTGCCATGGAATGACAAATTTGGCTTAAATATGGAAGAATAGCTGAGCATATGACATCTAGTCTAGCCTGTTTGTATGGGTGTGAGCTTAGTTGAGTTGGATTATCATGGTAATTTCTACAGTTGTGAGATCATGGATTTGGGAAGATGCGGTCGCAAGGCCAAGTTTGGCTGATGGTTCTCTCAGCTGTGGGGATATTTTAGCTATTTCAATTGCTCCTTTTTTTAAGATTAGATGTGACTTTCCAGAGGTCAGAGTAGGTTGTCTCCTCCCATCCCTTGTGTCATATGTACTTATAACTTCATTACGTAAACTAGAAGAAGACTCATGTGATGAACAGGTTGATGTTTTTCCAAATTTTTAGCTTGAAGTTATCATCATAAATAAACCTTGTTATAAGTTTTTCATTAACTAAATGATCCACTTCATATAAATAATATCAATATGAAGTCTGCGAAATTGCTGGGGCATCGTTATGGAATCACTATGTTTGTTTTAGTCATAGAAACAATTAATCAATGTCATTAGTTTATGGTTCGCAGCCTGATGGATTTTGAATTTTGCCATGTAGGATGACATGCTTGTTTACTCACTTTTTGAATAACATGTATTACTGAATAAACCAAAGATAACTCGGAGATAATTTTTTTTATGGGATGTATTTAATTTTAAATTTATGTTATTTTTCTATCCCAAAAGCAGTGGATTCGAAAATATAAAGTGACACAACAACAGTAATTGAATAATATCTTTATGAGTATTGGGTATTAATTTGAGTAAGAAAGAGTTCTGATTTTAAAGAAGTTAGTGGGTAATGCTCACACCACGCAGTGCAATCACATGAATACGTCACCTACTTGTACATATTGTTGATTTCTTTTTATTAGTAGATTGTGTTAGATAAGAAATCACATATAGTATGATTTCATTTTATTTCTAGAATATATTATATAAGAAATCACATATTGCCATTTTAGAGTACTTGCTGTGGCTTTCATCCACATATTTTGATTGGGCAAGAAACCGACAGTTAAATTTGTCCTGGCATGTCTTTTGCCATTGGGACCAGTAAAGAATTTGATATCAGCAATCATCAACCAATACTTTTGGAACTTTTTCAGCTTGTCTTTTGCTGGTTTATGCAAATGACTCTGTTCTTTAAGGTGTTGGTCTCTTGATTGGTTTGCTCTTGGCTGATGGCTTGTAATGTTCTTTGCAGCTTGAAAACACAGTGAGATTGTTGCTAGAGCTGGAACCCGAATCAGACCCTGTATGGCACTATTTGAATATCCAGGTTTGTGATGTCCATGACAGAATGTGATTTTCCTTTTGTGAAAACTGTAAGCATTTCCTATTGATGATTTTCCTGTGAACTCATAGACGACAATTCAGTTTGACTTGCTGAGGTCTAGAATTCTGGAGATTCTTTTTCCGCCCATCCTTAAGGGTTTCTGCTAGCCATTTATCAACAGGCCTGAGAAACTTTTCAATCCCCTTATGTTAGCCAAAACAAAGCAAAAGATAAAGAGCACGAAGAGGGAACCAACAATTATGCACTTTCTGTTTAGAAGCATCTCTAGAAAAGTGAACTCTTTCCCCTCAATGGCATTGTTTCTGACTATTCCAGAATCAAAGAATTCGGGGTTTGCTAGAGAAGTGCTCTTTAGACCATGAAGCAAGGAGGGAGAATCTGCAAAATGAGCTGCGGGAAAGGGCTGTTTCTGATGCAAGATGGAGGCACATTCAGCAAAATCTGAATGAGCCCGTAAGCTCACAATCTGAAGTACTAGACTAATCATCATGCTGTGGCAGATGGAGATCTTTCTTGTTGCTAATGATGATTTCACTTCTTACAGTCAGATGACAATAGTCCCAATCCTGGTGACATCAACATGTTGGTAGATGCAGAGTCACTAGACTTGGCAGGCGAAGAAGTTGATGGTCTCAGAGGAAAATATATCCATAGGTTGACTTCTGTTATTGTCTATCATGTACCGGCATTCTGGAAAGTAGCACTTTCTGTTTTCAGTGGGAAATTTGCAAAGGTATTCCTTTTCTAATCTTCAGTTGAGATTCTATGCGTGATTTAGGTCAATACATTGGGACGTTCTCAATTTAATAGTTTGCCTATACATCGCTTGGCGTTCAATTTCAGCATCGTGTCCTATATGTATTCTATGAGAAGAGGAATCATGCAATTATAGATCTGTCGCTTTATGGGACGACAATGTGTAACTAGTGAGTTTCAGCATTTATCAATATTTGCATATGTCAGTGTTTAAGGATTGCAAGAGAGAAGGTCTGAGAAAGACGACTAAATTGTTACTCAATTATAAGAGTACATAAGATGCTCTATGTAGAGAGAGTGAAACATATAACTGACTACCTTACTTAATATTTATTTGCTAGCTGATGACTAACACAATTAGACATACTTCATCAGTGTAACATTTGTCTGATAGAACTACTTCAGAATTTGTAAAATCTGGCAAGTATATTACTAGTTGAGATAGCAGTGTGCTTAGGTGAAAGGGAATCCATTTCCTAGTAAGAAGAGTAGACCCTTAACAAGCTACTTCAAGTTATTAAAGTTTTATCCGAATGGAACATTTTCAGGTTGAATATCTCCCACCTACTTGGGTCAACAACAGGTTGATCTTACCCTTTGCTGTTAACAATTATTTACGGTTTCATAGCAAAGCCCAATTAGATTATTTAATAATGCTTGTTTGTGTCTAGTGTCATTTAGAACATTCTTGCATCAGCTTCAGAGTTGGTTTAGAACTCTCACTTCAACTTGTTCAAGAACTCTTGGTTCAGGGAGTCCATGGCTAGCTAATTTCTGTGAGACCTTATTACGTTTGTTTCTCAGTAGTTGTGCTTTGCAGCTGCAAGAGGAAATGAATTTTGCTTTGGAGTTATTATTACTGTTCCCCTGTTGCTCTTTCCCTCTGTTTGTGTCTGTGGGTGCATGGTGGTTTTGGTGTGCAATTGACTCAGCAGATGTAAAAATAGGCATGGTTCATGGTGCATCCATGTGCACATCAGTGCATGTACTCATCGATGTGACATGGGCATGTGCGTCAGCTTCCTTGTGTGCTTGTTGGTCACTTATAATAGAAATGTTGTAATTTGTCTGTTTGAATTGACTTGAGATCTGACTTTATTATGGTTTTGATATTCCAGTCTTCCCAAGTTTCTGCTGATTCAAACATTAACAACATGGGAAATAGACCCGAGGAAAAAGTTGGAGAAGGGAAGTACTCAAGCCATTCTCTTGAGGAAGTTGCTGCGATGATACGGCAGACCTTATCAGCCTATGAAGCAAAGGTATTTCTTTTGCATTTTGATCGTGAATTTTTGGCAAGTTCCTGAACATTTTGGACAGATATCAGCTTTCTGTTCTCCTCTGTTCTGAGAATGTCATGTATTGCAATAGAATTTTACTTTTCAGATGACACTGATCTGTAGCTGATACTTTGATCTCAATCTTTGAATAAATAAAATATTTCCATGCGAATTTCTAAATTTAAGGGATGGTTTCTGGAATCTTTATTGAAGACTTTTTCAGGAAAGCACACTCACTTTGTATGTTGCCTCATTGACTTTTTAGCTGCTTTAGGTGCTATTTTGCTTTACGTGTCGGAGGTTGTAGTCTCGTTCTTATCATTCTCATCATTGTTCATGTAATTTGATGTGTGGCTAACTACATAGATGTACATACTTTGTAAAGTTTTTATGAACAATCAATTCTGATAAACAATCTTTCTTGTTCATCATAATGTACGTATTTTATGTTTAGTTAAAAGTTTTTTTCTCTCTCTGGGTTATATTGATATTTGAGTCTACTAAAAAGGAAAAATACTTATGCTGTGCTTACTGTTTACCTCATGGCAGCTCATTAAGAATGAAAAGTTATTTTACTGGTTATAAAATATTTTTGAGCAAGGATTGTCCCTCCATCTTGAGTTGCATTGGTGATAATGAGCTTACAGCTAAAAAAAGAAGAAAATTATTTACAACACCGCGGTTCAATTCTAGTCTTTGAGGCTTGTGCAGCTCAATGTTAGGAGTTGGTCTGATGGTGGTGAGCCTATGTGGCATCTTTACTTTCATGGAACTGTGGATTCCCACAAACACAATACTTGAGAATCAGATATGTAACTTTCTATTGAGGAATTCAATATTCTTTGTATTGGGAATACAAGCCTCTGCTCGAATGAAGTATTAATGGTAAATTTTGCCATGAAAGCATCATTCTGGAAATTCTCTGATATTGGCGTTGCTGTCCATCTTTGGATTAAAAATCATATCAACAAAAAGATGTGACAATTTAGTTCAGTTGATGATAATTCTGATGATAACGTAAGATCCTAACGTAAGATCAGTTGCGACTTCCAATGATGACAGCATCACCAGTTAGTGGAGAGGGTGTAGAAAAAGTCTACTTTTATACTGGATAGCATTTGATTTAAAAATCTAATTGATATACAAAGATACATGTGGAGTAGTTCAGTGCATGCTGAGACGCTGCTAATGGGAGGAGGTCGAAGCCTTTAGGCCTTGTTTGATTACATGGCTGAATTCAAGGGAATGGGAATTTTCTCCTAAATTGTTTGGTCACCTCTAATCAAAGGGAATGGTAGGTGAAATTTGTGAATAAAAGGGGCTTTGTTACCGTGTTTTCAATGACACGGAAGGACATGGTTTAGGGGTAGGCCTAATTGAGTTGTGAACTCATAATAAGGAAAGTTTGCAAAAATACTAGTAATATGATTTGGATTAAAGGATATTAATCTACACAAACTGTATAGCAAGTGACTAACATACCATTTATGGATCGATATCTGATTCTGACGTTATACCAAACACTTTGATTAAGACATTACTTTCCATTTGAATTACTCAATTTCATTCCTATTTCTTTCGATATGTACTTTTTTTTCATTCTTGCTAACCAAATGGGGCCTTGATGTTTGATGGCTATAGTAAAAAAGTGTAAATTCCTTTTTCCAAAAAGTATTTTTAATTTAGTGGTGGGACCTGTATGGAGAAAAACATCGTTGTTTGTCGCCTGATCATGTTCCTCAATCTTCTAATGGTACTGGCTCTCAGATTTTACAAAAGAATAGCGAGATCTGCTTTTAGGCTTCTGCTCCTTTTGCTTTGTGAAATACTTATCAGAACTTTAATCTGCATTTAGGTTGTATTGCTATCTCATTGGGAGCTTTTCAATAGAATTGAGCATTCACTGTCTGTCCAGGTACAAAACACCTTCCGGGAACTTGGAGAATCGAACATTCTTCGGTCGTACATGAGTGATGCTATAAATGAAATATCTAAAGCATGCCGAAGTTTTGAAGTTAAAGAATCAGCTCCTCCCAGTGCTGGTATGTACTCTACTCCTGTAGCTTCATTCTGTGACGTCTCCAATTACTATGATAATCCTTGCTTCTTTGCAGTTTCAGCTCTTCGTGCATTGCATTCTGAGATCGCGAAGATCTACATATTAAGACTATGCTCATGGATGCGGTCAATGACAGAAGAGGCATCTAAGGAAGAAACTTGGGTTCCGGTGTCTATTCTTGAAAGAAATAAGTCTCCATACGCGATCTCCTTCTTGCCTTTGGCATTCCGTGCTATTGTGAGTTCAGCAATGGATCAGATAAACATGTAAGTAATCCATTGCACTTCCTGTCAATGCTTTGGCTTATACATAAACAGCTCAGCACTGGCCTACTTTAATTAGCCCTTGGTTTGTAGGACTCTCGAGTGCCTTCCTTTGATTTTGATGGAAGTTTATGTGGGTCTGTTTGAGGTGTTATTCCTCATTTTCATTTGATAAAAGGAAAGGAATCTCTTCAGGGGAGATCCTTATTATGCTCTATCCAGAAGGTGCTAAAGGAGAAAGAGAAGTTCATTGCAGAACTAGGACCCATGTGAGGAAAGAGAAGTCTTGGAACATCAATCATGAGGACTAACATTACTCGGACAAAAACATATACAAACTGACAGAATAGTAGCCTTTCAGATTGATAACGACAAAGATTCTCCTCATCTCCATTTATATATTCCAAATCTTTACTATTGAAGCCTCTTAAATCAGCACCCAGCTTTGCAATGTCTTTTAGTTATTTTGGGCATAATGAGACCATTTTTGTTCTGGCCATGCTGATTGCTGTAGTTGGTTACAATGTTGTAATGCTGGAGGAGATGAATTAATTCACCATCTTGCTTAGACATTAACAATAGGATTCTAATGGTTTTTTCTCCATGACTTTTTATTAATCAGAATCTGATTTCTCACAGAAGTCCACAGAATATACAAGGGGAACTCATGCCTCCAGATCTGCTTCAGACTAGTTGAATAGGTCTAGAATGAGCCACAGTTCTTTTAAGTTTGATTAAGAAGCACTCTCGGGGATTTTCATCTGATCTCAAACTTCACTGACATTTATACCTTTACTCAAGCAAAGTGTTAATAGAATCTTAAGCTTTCCTCTTACCAGTCTTCAGTGTTTAAAACAATGAGTCCACAACATGTTCCAGTTTGAAACATCAGCTACCATCTCTTGTTTTCAACAGCAATAGCAAACAAATCCTAGAGAGAGAGATTAACATTTTCAGCACGCACATCTTTACCTTTCTATTATTTTTCTAGAGGCTTAACCAACCTTTCCCGTCCACCCTT
Source organism: Psidium friedrichsthalianum (assembly GCA_019149425.1). Lineage (NCBI taxonomy): Eukaryota > Viridiplantae > Streptophyta > Magnoliopsida > Myrtales > Myrtaceae > Psidium > Psidium friedrichsthalianum. The sequence goes on from JAGVVM010001593.1 coordinate 19,658, forward strand.
CATAATGCCATATGTGAGTGAGTCTAAGGGGAGCATATGAAAACCCCGTTGAGATGCCAGTATATCCATCTGTTCAACTTCTCCGAAGGAAATTCTTTGCAAATTCCATAATCTGTTAAAGAAGGATGTGGGGAATAGGACAATACTGGGAAGACTCGTTTTTTGTTTTTTTCTATGTAGAAACATCCCTTTTGATAAAAGAACTCCCAATTGGTCAGTTTTCTGTTCATTCTCTCAATTATGTGTTCTATTCAAAGTAAAGTTGGCCACCAGGTGTGATGCCTAAATAAGACATTTGGGGGAAGAGAGAGAGAGAGGGGGGGGGGGGGGGGTTGTTGTGTTGGGTGGGTGGGTGGGATTAATGACTATTTTATGTTCCCCCTCCACCCAAACCTGATTTCAAAAGTTTGGTGAGTTATCTTGGCACTTTTTTTTTGGAAATTTATATGTTCCTAGTGCAGGCCACCCAAAGTAATTGTTGTCATCTGCGTTGGTCCCCTTCTCCTATCCTTTTCCCTTAACTGAGCAATATGGTATCATCTGATATGCTGTCTTGACGAAATGGGTTTTCGCATTTGACTCCCTCCATAATAGTGATGAAATAAATAAAAACTGCCAATACACTCTTAGAACGTGTTTCCAGAAATCATCATTACGAGAAAAGTACATGTTCATGTTCATCTGTTTTGTGAGAATCTCTCCAATCCCTTAGAAGGTATGTTAAAAGATCATCAATCCCTAAAGAAATGGATGTAGCAGTGCTTGCTGGAAACCCAGAGTCTTTTCTTGATCCAGAATGTGTGATGTTGTATGCCATCAGAACGTATCTATTAATCTGCTAATAAGTCTTTTATGGCAGTTCCATCTATTACTTTATTGTGAAAGACTAGATGACTCGTTCTACCATAAGTACCTTCAATATTCTGCTGAGTGGGATTCGACAATGATTTAGAAAGTAGTTTAAAGAAAGTATTATGCTTTTGGGGGGTTTTTTTTTTTTTTTTGGGGGGGGGGGGGGGGCGTCTTTTGCTTTTATGTACCCATGATAAACTGATTGCTACAAGCAGACAAAAGTACATGTCATTTTCTTGCCATTTATGTAAATGATTCCACCATGTGCTCTAAAATATGCTTCTAATTTGTGTTCATGGCTTTCCTTTTCAGGATGATTTCAGTCCATGAAGAGTGAGGCAACAAAGTCGGAAGATATGCTTCTACAGCTCCAAGAAATTCTAGAATCTGTTAGACTTGCATTCTGAACTGTTTTCTTGATTTTGCTGGTATGGTGGATTTAGTGTCGTTGCATCATTTCTCATACTACCAAAATTAAAAACATTCCTAGTTGTAATTATGATTCATTTGTATGCATCAACCAGGTCCTCTAGAGCGCATTGGTGTTGCAGCTAGCGCAGAACAAATCAGGCAAAGAGAGTCCCTACTTGCAAAATGGCTACTCAATGAACTGGAAGAAAATATCTTGACTGATCTCCCTGGAGTGTAACATCAGCGGTTATTAATTGTCCTCAGTAATATTGGATATTGCAAGGATGAGCTTTCTTATGAGCTGTACAACAAATACAAGACAAATCTGGCTTCAATCTATGTATTCTTTTGCCATAATGTCTTTTGCATATTGAAATATAGGAGTACAGTTTGTCTGATTGGCTGTCTTAAATGCTTATGGTAGTATGCACAGTGTAAAACCAGAAACAAACTTAGATCTGTGCTTAATTACCCAATTTAGCTCACACCTAAAGTATTATTATGTGGAAGCTTGGCCTATTGATTGATTTCAAAAAGTACAATCACATACTCTGGGCACATTGGATTATAACTTAATCCAATGTGCATCACATCCCTGGAAGTGCACATCAGCTGTTAATAATTGGCCTATGTTTTGAGAAATTATGGTTTATGTGGTAACTTTTTTGATTGGCTTCATATCATCCTACTTTTTGAGTCTGGCTTCTTTACATTCCTTAGATGGAGAACAATATCCTGGTAATAAATTAGTCAATGCACAAAGCAATGCCTTTCTTCTTGCATTCCTTTGTTTATTATAGAACTTCTCTTGCCTTTTTGTATATTTTGAAATGTTTATGCTATGGAAAATGCTTATCTAGTCTTGATTCAGGGTAAAGGATGAAGGGGACAGTGATATACAAGATTTGGTAATATCTTTCTCAGGGCTTGAAGAGAAAATTCTTGAGCAGTATACATTTGCGAAGGTATGGATTCAAAGCTTCACCATTGGTGACTTCCTAAATGTGATATTGTGATGTTATGGAAGTGAGGTGATGTGCAAATCAAACATAACGTCATGAATCATGTGATACTTTTGCTTGGCATGCTGCCTATCATAAAAGAATTTCTTGATATGTTAGTGAGAATTTTGGTGTCAGTGCAGGCAAATTTAATCAGAGAAGCTGCTGTGAGCTATTTGTGGATTCTGGTGTTCATTGGGGATCAGCTCCTGCAGTCAAAGTGAGGTTTTGAATTAATATAGGATGGCAACTTCTTTCTTAACATTTTTATATGTTGAACTTCTTGTAAAGATCCATAGTAAAATTGGGCAATACTTTGTAGGTGTGCGGGATGCAGCTGTGGAGTTAATGCACACTCTGGTAGCTGTTCATGCTGAGGTATGTTCTGCCTGTCTTATGATGGTATAATTCTATTACTCCTTGTTCCCACCTACTACTTTTCATGGCTAGTATCTATAGTCTGTGATCCCTTCTACTTTGTTGTTCATAAGATGTGATCTCTATGGCTAGGATTTCACATGAATTGACAATCTGATCTTACTGTATCTGGTACTTAGTTATCTATAGTTGCTTCAATAAAGCTTTTCTTATTGTATTTGTCACAACAGGTTTATGCGGGGGCTAAGCCTCTGTTGGAAAAGATCCTAGGTGTTTTGTGGAAGGTTTGGTCGATACGTTTCTTAGTCTCTTTAATGAGAACACAGGCAAAGAACTTAGATCACTTGATGCAAATGGTTTCTGCCAGCTCATGCTCGAGGTATGATTATTTAGGAGCTGACTGTTGCTACTTTTTGACTTTAGGCTTGCTGGCTGTTTCTTCTAATTGGAATGGGAAAGTCAAGACATGGAGTTTGTGATGATGCATTAGTTTTTATCGTTCATTTCATTGAAAAAGTTTAAGGCTGATGAAATGCTTCTCTCCATAACAGACTGTTGCTAACGGTCACCCATGGATGTGGTAATGCAGTTGCATCCAAATAGTTGGGCAGGAGGAGAATTGGAGTAAGAGGATAACGAAATAATGGAGCTTATAATCACAAGTTTAATTCCAAATCTGTTTGTCTTCCTATTACTTGCTTTTGCATATGGCCCCTATACCTATCTGTAGCTGCTTTTACTACCATTTGCTTAGTCCTAGTGGACTAGTTAGGCTGCAAAGCAGGTTGTAGTATGTATGGTTTATGCAGCAACCTGCAACGATAGTGATCCATTACCAATATGTAATTTGTTTCATGATTTCTTTGTCTAAGATTGGACTAAAGGTACGAAAGCAGGCAACCTTTTTGTTCCTTTTCGTTTAGCTAAGAAGCCTGTAGGTTATACGCCAGCCATACGTAGCTTGAACTGTGATGGCCACAATGCTTAGCTATTGCAGATCCCAAGACAACCTTTGGTTGAATTTTCACACCTGACCCACCGTCTGCACTTCCTACATTCACTCCGGAAATTGAAACAGGATTTGTAACCTCCCAGTCTGCTCCTTTCAGGCAGTTCGGGTTCAGTTCCTTGCCTTACGCATCTGTTCTTTCAAGTGGGCATTTGGTCCTTAAAAACCCCTTCTTGCAAAGAGCTAGCTTATTCGTTCTAACATTCTGATTCACGTCCAGTAATTCCTGAGAGCTTATTTTTCATGAAAACATCTGCATCCATCACCGTCATCTCTCTTTTCAGCGTTTCCACCTCATTATATCCTTGTTTCTTTGTTTTTCTGCATGCTGTGGCATTTTTTGTGTGTATCTTCTTATGCATCAGTAGAGATCATGGAAAAAGCACTCGATTTGCTGAACCAACCTGTTTACGTGGCTTCTGCAGCTTGAATATTTTGAGTTCGTGTTGAATCCATATTTTACGGCTGGTGCAGGGACTCTTGAAATCTTTACAAGGGGTACTGTTGGAGAAAGCACTGAGAGCATGTCGTGAGGCTGCTGAGAATCCAGGTCATCACCGGCGCTCAACTCGTGGAAGTGAAGATGCGCTTGCAGATGAAAGGCAGCAGGGGATGGGTGTCTCACCAGATGATTTAATTGTAGGAATAATAGTGGCCTGCTTATATTTGTCCACTAGGAGGATGTGGTTGTGTTTTTCTTTGGGTTCTATCATGTTTCATGCAGCTAATCTCTGCCAAAGTTCTGTGGAGCTATTTATGTGAGCCTTTATCATGGATGGATGAAATTGAAAATCCATCCAAAGTAAATTTCTGGGCTACACTAGAAGATCACAGAAGCTCTAATTTACAACTGATACTGTGACTTTACCTTTAACGCCTGTCTATGCGTGAAGGTCATTGAAGTGGATGTGAAACCAAAGTAGTGGGCTGAAATTTGTTGTAGAAGTTGAGAGTCATCATCTTTGTTTCTATTTTCACAGTTTGGTTGCAGAATCAATGATCGGTGTTGCAATGATAGTTCTGTTTCACTTTCCTTCTCGCTCTCTTCATCTTCTGACTTTCTGGGTTTTGAAGTAGTTGGTCAATAAAAGCTTCCTCTCCATGCTTTTGAATGCTACAGGCCTTGCACAGCAATATAGCTCCGAGTTACTACAAGCAGAGCTTGAGAGGACTCGGATCAACACGGCATGCTTTGTTGAGTCAATCGCATTGGATTCGGTGCCAGAACCAGCCAGAGCTGCATACTCTCCCTTTAGGGCGTCTGTGAATTCACCTAGCAGAAACTACAGAGGCTCAGCTGTGGCTGGATCACCGAGTTACTCCCGACAGAGGCGTAGATAAGTTCATAATAGCTACCCCAATTTTCCCTTTTGGGGGAACTGAGACTTTGTTGTAATCTGTTTCTTTTCCCATGTCTGTATATGGTTGGCAGATTTCCTTATTCTTTCATAGGCCGCCTTTCCCTATGGCCCGATGCCCGTTTATGTTCTGATTGATTTGTTTTACTCGTTTCCTGCCAAGCGTCTGTTTTGCTGTTTATATCTAACTTAAAAGGACACGCTAGAACAAACCCTTATAGCTCGTACATTAATGCTCTTCTTTTTTGGCCATACTCATCATAGCTTGTAAAGAAGATTTTGACGCTCTCAATAGTCTTTCAGAGTGGTTGTCCACATTGTTTCTTATTTAATGTGGTATTGTGCTCAATCCTCTGACTCTCGGCTACGTCTCTTCTATTTGCCTTCGCGAAGAGCTGTCCACTGACGATGGCTTGTGATCATTTCAGTCATCCTACACCGGTTGTGAATGTCATTACTTCACGTTCAGCTTCACCTCCCTTGATGTTTGTTTTCGCTTTCTCTGCTTGGTCATCAAAAATATTTTTTCGATAAGCTTTTTCAATCTGCATGAAAGTTGGCTCCAAGGAAATCTTGAGCTCGTCCCGTGGTTTGTAACCCTAGGAGATGCAATAACGAGCTTGGCCTGAGCAATTTGCATAGGCTTGGCTGGTATGAGTTGGGTTCGGCAATTCCAAGAGATGAACCCAAGGGAGGCCGAATTGACAAGTTCTTCCCGAGTGAGCAAGGAAAATGAATAATATCAAGCGAACTATACAGCTCTCGCGGCCGATAATGTCAATAATGTCTGTTGGGAGGCCGTATTGACAAGTCCTGCGGAGGCTATGCTAGATATTGAGTCCACCAATTGTATGTGAGCGCCCAATGGAAGAAAGAGAGCAGGCTTGGTGTCGAAAGGTACTGCTCTTATCTTTATATCAAATACTTGAAGTGCAAGTCCAAGGACGGCATACAAAATGACACGATACAACCAATGACCTCGAGATTAAGACGCCATTGCAAGTCAAGCGCTTGAAGCCATTCTTTTATTTGCCTAGTGCTTGCTTAGATAGCTAGTACATGGTTGCGAGATTGAGTGCTGAGAAAGGGATATTGTTGGTTTCGATGTGAACGCCGGTACAAAATGGATAATAATGCTCAGAGAAACTGCTCACCAATCAGCTTGACGCCATCGTTCATCACTAGGCAGAATTAGCCTCGTTTCCAGAATGTACCCAATCGTCTCTCGCAAAAACATGCTGCCAAAATTCTCTATAACAACAAGGACAAGAGAGAATATACCAAAGCAAGCACTCATCCTGATCGTTATAAAGGCTCCTCTTGCTCCTCTCTGACAATTGCAAGTGTTTTTATGTTCTAGGAGCTCGCAAAATTTCTAGCTATGAAGCTCAGCATCCTGGCAATGTTGGCGCTTCTGGTCGTGTTTGTAGTCTCAGCAGTTTTTCTACAATCGTGGAAATCACCAAAAGCAATGGAGGACATCCCAGGAGCCTTAGGTTGGCTGATTGTCGGCGAAAGCTTCTCCTTCATATCCGATTTTTCAAGTCCATCTGGCATTTACAGCTTCATGGAGAAGAGACGAGAGGTAATTAATCAAGGACCAAGAGCAAGACCGCTTATCGAAGCTTCGAAATCAGAATACATAACTTGCATGCTTTGTCAACAGGTATGGGAAGGTTCTTAAGTCCTTTGTCTAGGGAAGGTTCCCCGTCTTCATGACAGGCAGAGAAGCGAGCAAGATTCTATTGACAGGAAAAGACGGGATGGTGAGTTTGAACATCTTCTATACCGGGCAGCAGGTCCTCAGCCCCACAAGTCTTCTCCAGACAGATGGGGAAGAACACAAGCGGCTTGGACAGCTTATTGCGGAACCTGTCTGTCGATGGCATGAAGAAGTACTTCCAGTTCATCAACACCCAAGCTATAGAAACATTAGATCAGTGGCAGGGACGAAAAATTTTGTTCTTGAGACTTCTACAGTTAAGTATCTACAAAAAGATCTTCAGAAATTCTGCTTTAATAGTTAAAAACTCAGAACATAATAGTAAGATATGTTCTTTCTGCAGTTCACTCTCAAGGTCATTGGCCACATGATCATGAGCTTAGAACCAAAAGGCGAAGAGCAGGAGAAGTTCCGATCCAATTTCAAGATAATGTCCTCCTCATTTGCATCCTTGCCGTTTAAAGTGCCAGGAACTGCATTTCATCTTGGAATTCAGGTAGTTTTTTTTATCATGTACTCGGAATATACTCACAATAGAATGAAAGACTTCCTCTAGTTACTTCCCTAGTATGACATTTCAACAAATTCAGGCTTGAGAAAGGATCGATGGCATGTTGGACAGTGTCATTTCTCGGAGGAGAGAAGGACAAGGCTTCCAAAATGATTTCCTGGAGTCCCTGATAATCAAGCACAGCAAAGCAGCAGGCGGAGAAGCCGACAAAGAGAAGCTAACCGACAAGCAAATGAAGGACAATGTGCTTACTCTTCTAGTTGCTGGTCATGACACCATCACTGCTGCTCTGACGTGGCTCATCAAATTTCTTGGAGAGAACCCTCAAGTTCTGCAACGGCTCCGGGTACTCCCGTTTTCTTGATGAACTCTGTTCAATTGAATTTGTTACCTAACAATACTGAAGAACGGGTTGTGTGCATCGTATACAGGAAGAACATATGGAAATTCAAGCGAGCGGCAAGGGTGGAGCGTATCTATCTTGGAGTGAATTAATAACATGTCTTATACCGCAAAAGTAATCAAGACATTAACTTTATCATGTTAATCACCCTACTGGAACCTGTAAGATGTAGAAATGTCTTTATCTTTGGTATTTCAGGCAATAAGTGAAACTCTAAGGAGAGCCACAGTATTACCTTGGTTCTCAAGGAAAGCTGCTCAGGATTTTGAGATTGATGGTATGCATCCTGGTAAAAAGACAAACATGCTAAGCAGAAAAATGCAATCTCAAGATGCTTACTAATGCTAGAGCTCTTGGTCTTATACAGGATATAAGATCAAGAAAAGTTGGTCAGTGAACCTGGATGTTGTTTCTATTCACCATGATCTGGAAGTTTTCCCCCAACCAGAACTTTTTACACTTCCAGATTTGATGTTAAGCATCTTTTCAGCGCTTTGTCATATAACCCACGCTATATTTCTTATCTCCAGCTGAATTTTCTTTTTAATCTCAGGAACCTTTGAAGCCTTTCAGCTTCCTTGGATTTGGTAGTGGACCACGTATGTGCCCGGGATCAATCTGGCGAAGCTGGAGATCTCCATTTTCATTCATCATTTAGCGTAAGCAAAGTCTCTACTTCCTGCTAGAACATTTCAATTGCCATCTAACATGTCAACCAGCTAAGGGGACAAACTTTTGTAAGCTATAGGGATATGTACACTAGAAGTCCTAAAACTTGCCATGAAAAATGAAAATGAACGATGAAATTGATATGTTTGTGTCTGAGACTATGCTTGATGAATTTGTCAAGCGTTTATTGAGAGTGTAGAACTTGTTCCAACAATCTTGATCTTTCTTGACAGGTGGACTCCTCTGGAGAAAGACAAACCAGTCCAGCCTACTCTAGTAAGGATGCCCAAGAACAAGTATCCAGTTCTCATTGAGCCACTGTAGATGTATTTGTTGCTTCACCTGGAAATACGGCACAGAGCCATAATAGCCAAGGAAAAGGAGCGGCATGGACTGATCACCAATGCCATACCAATATGCTAGAATATGAGAAATAAGAAAGTATGAAGCATTTACTGTCTTCTTGATTTAGTCTATTTCTTCCTGAATAACTAGTTTTTGCAGCAATCCAATTACTCTGGCCAGTCAATCAAACCAACAAATGCAACTCCAACCAGCTTAATTGCAGAGAGTGGACAAATAAGTAGAGATTGGAAAACAATGAACAGCTGAAACGAATGTCCCAAGATTACACAACCCAACAAGCTTAACTCTTTCAGGAGCCAAGCAACAACAATAGACCTTCCTCCATTCCAGATTAACTCAATAGCTCCCTAGCCAATTCCTACAGAGATTTTTCGCATCCTCAGAGAGAATCCTTCAATTATCTTGGAAAAGACCACCAAAAGAAGCTCTAACAGCAAACATAATTTTGTGAATCATCCTTCTAGCTTAAGACAAAACATGATCATCTAGAACTACATTTCTCTCTTGCCAAACTTGGTCAAGTTCCTATTCTAATTTGAAGCTCTTAAGCTTTCCCATTAGCAGCCTGCAGAATCAAAGGGAATTCTACAATCCAACTATTTGCTGATCGAGCACAATTATTCAACTGCAAAATGTGCTACCGAATTGATATTGAGGAGGAGTGACAAAAGAACAGATGCTCTCTCGATACCTCCTGTTATTGACAGAATAAGGATTTATCATCAATGCAACAACGATATCCATTCTATCAAAGGTATGCATTGTGGTATGCACCACCAACCAATTAATGAAAGCAAATTTAGGGACACTAGGACTGAACCAGATCAACCTATGCCCCAGATCACAATTCCCCTATTCCTCGCCAGATTCCCCTGATCATGTTGCTGAAACAATCCATTCTTAGAGCCAGTATAGACAAACTCTATCAGCTACAGCATCCTTACCCAAAAAAAAAAAAAAACTCTATCAGCTACAGCAGAGTTTGCAATATGCTACCACAAAGGGCAGCTTGAATTCCACTGTGTCGTCAGAATGAGCTGGAGGCCATCTCCATTCATCTGCCACCGTAGCATTAGAACCTAGAGCCGAGTCACAGATGACTATAGAAGAAAATACAACAGCCAATATGCCAAGAGGATGCCACCTGTCACACCAAAGTGAAGTAGTTTGACCATTACCTACAATATTCTTCACAAAAGGCTTCGAAACACATCTCAACCTCAACAAATTTCCTCTAGGAGTAAGTACTATCAGTCTTAATAATAACAGTCCAGATGTTAGATCCCTCCAGACGATAAAAATGCAACCACGCTATCCAATTATATGTTTCGGTGACAAGTTTGGTTTAATAGTTAGGGTTTGCTTTGTGGATAAGGTTTCAATTTTCTGCCTATTTTATAAAGAAAATAAAAAAAAGAGGGTAAATTTTCCTCACCAAACGACTGGGTTCTCTTTTTTCGGATTTCAACCAAAAACTGAAAATTATTGTAGTATGACTTCCTGAAAAATATTTTCCAGAAATGTCACGTGGGGTGGTCAATGGTTAAAATGAAAACCGAACTGAACTGAACGCCCTAAACTGCGGATGAACTGAACCGAAAACCCAATTTGGTTGATTCAGTTCGGTTATTTCCAGGTTATTTCCTTTCTTTTTCTGATCCACCATCGCTCACAGCTAAATGATGGCCACAAAGCACAGCCTGATTTTGGGAAATGCCCAGACCTTGTTAACGCCTCTCTCCGATTTCCTCATCCATGGGTTTTCCTTGGTCAACATTGCTAGCTCGTGCCGTTGTCGTTTCCTCGCTGTAGACCGTCTCCAATATCTGCACCCGTCACCCCCCTGTTCTGCTTCTTCTCCACCGCATCCTTGTCCAACCACGTTCATTACGTATAGCGGTTCCTGTCCGTCAGGGCGCCACCGGCGCCGTCGTGGCCTTTGAGGCCGCAGAGGAAGATGGTACCGATGACGCCGGAGCCAGTGGAGGCGGAAATCTCGGAACCCGGGCCTCGCGCCGCGGTGGAGCATGGTGAACTAGGCGGAGGAGGTGGAGGACCGGTAGGGGTGATCGGTTCACAGGATGGATGGTTCTACCTCAGAACCAAGAACCGTCCGTTAGGGACTAGTTCTGCAAAAATGCGAACCATGAACTAATCGTTTGTTCCATGATCCACCGAGAACTGAACCACCGGTCCGGTCTGCTTCTTGATTGGATCCTGATTACGATCCTAACGTCACCCACTCGTTCCATGAAAAAATTAAGTTGAATACTAATCCCACAAATGTGACTCAATAAAGTTATATAACTGTAGATTTAGAACTTTCGTTTCCTTTTTTTACCTTGTAAATCAAAATTCTCAGCAACTTAAGGGCGCCGCTAAGTGACAATTTGTCCACTGCACTAGAAAAAGAAAGAAATTTGTAATTGAATTGTACACAAGAGCGACTGAGTGTGAAAAGAGTTTGATTAGGGTAGGGTCTTTTTTCATTTTGCGAGTCTAGGCTCTTTTTTTGGGACGGATAGGTTAAACATTTAAAAGATAGTTTCATTAAAATAATTAGCCCATTTATATTATATAAAAACCAATTCGGTTAGGCCGGTTGGATGATTCCTACCTGAAACAGGAAACGGAACCGATACCCGCCGGTTTTGAAAGATTGGAACGGAAACCGAACTATACCACCGATTACGATCCAAAATTAGCCGGTTAGGTACGGTCCGGTTTGGTTTGGTTGGATCGTGATTTTTTTCTCATCCCTAAGGACCGGTGCTAACTAGCAAACTGAATCAAATGCTTAAAAAGGGGAGAGAGAGCGAGAGAGTCGTCAGGTAAAGGAGAACCCATGTTTATATATATATATATAAGGCGGTAATTACATTGTGATAGGAATTCCAATGGAAAATACACTGGTAACGAAAAGATGGATGGATATGATACTTTGCTCGAGACAGACGAAACATTTCTTAAACAAATACTACTCCACTTATCAACCTCACTCGACAGCGGCCCACTACAACTTGGTCCGAATCCAATCGTGGGCCAGGCAAAGCCCTTCCTATCTTGCACTCTACGTAGTGCCTCTCCAAATGCCATTTCTTCAGGGGGACTCCCTCTATAATTCCACTGGAAAGTGACCCGGTCGGCGGGGTTCCACTCAAACTTGGTCCACCAGTCTTTGTTCCCTGTGATCGAGAAGCCTCTTCCCCTCGCATCGTTCCAGTCCAATGGCAACTTTCTGAGACCAGGGCACCCCCCTATCCGGAAGCTTGCCCCATGAGGAAAGGACAGTGCATGGTGCAGATGCTCGTTAGTTTTGGAAGGCCCATGAGGACTAGCCGTTCAAGACGTGAGAATAGTCCTGAAGCAACTAATTCCTCTGTTGTGACTCCATCCCCAATGATTCTCTCCATCAAATTGCACTGTAAGACACGCAATTTCCGGAGCTTCGGAGCGTGCACAAGCCATGACAAGTTTGGCAGCCCGCATCTGTGAAGCAGAACGTCAACGAGATTGGGGAAGCAAGAGCTGATGGGCGCTCGTCCTATTCCTTGAGTAATCTCCATCTCCCTCAGCAACCCGCATCCTATTAAATGAAGCACCTCTAAATGCAAGAAGCTACCGCTGCCTACTGGTGAGTAATTTATTGAGATGCTGGTCAAGTCATCCTGCCTGTCGTAGATGCACGCTCTCCTTATGCATTTGCGTAAATTCGAGGATTGGAATGTTTGCAGGGTAGAGGAAGATTTGTCCATCCTGATAGATAAGTCGGTGAGATGTTGCATGTGCCCTAGTTCCTCTATGATCTCTTCTTCGTTAACTAGATATGGTGTATCCGCATCTAAATCCGAGCCCCACAGGCTGAAAACGTTCAATGATAAGCTTGTAATTGCCCCCATTGGAATTAGGATTTTTCCGACCATATCATTTAGCAGCAACCACCGTAAAACGAGTTAAATTCTTGATTTCCCAAGGCAATTCAGTGATACGAGTGCCCGACAAGTTCAAGTACTGTAGATTAATCAGATCACAAATCCCTTCTGGGAATGACTCAATTTGCTGTTGTCGGATAGGTCTAGTAACGTCAAACAAGCCGCCATTGAGTGGAAAAATCCTCTTGGCACGACCGTCACACGTGTTTCTCTTATAAACAAAGTTTCGAGCTTGGAACACTGGGGTGGTGTTCTGTCGATATTCTGAATCCATTTTCCCCATAGAGATGCTTTCTCCGCTTCCCCCATTTGGATATCATCTCTTCGGACATGTCTTCTTCGTTCTCTATCACTAGCAACTTGTTCTCCTTTTGCCCGTGGTCATGGGCAATCCAGGTCGCCATGTCGCGGATGACGTCGTGCATCTTTACATATTCTCTCTGATCATCACCATAATGCTCACTTTCATAGACAAGCCCTCTTTAAATCCTCCAAAATAGTCTGTCCCTCATCCCGCATGCGATATACATCAGTGTATCGTAGCAAGCCCTCTCCAATCCAGAGTTCAATAAGCCTGTCCGTTCTTATGGGGTAATCCTCAGGAAATAGACAACAATAAAGGAAGCAAGCCTTGCGGGTAGAGTCATTTAAGCTATTATAACTTAACTCTAGTATTTGGTACACTTCTTCCTCCATACCTGACAGCCTGTGCGGATTGTTCCTCAGTGTTGTTAGCGCATGCCTCCACTCACGAGGATTCTCTCTGCCGGCCATGGCTTGCCCCACTGTAGTAAGGGCTAGTGGCAATCCTTTGCACTCTCTAGCAATGTCCTTGGCTAGCTCTTGAATTTCTGGATGAGAAAGTACAGTGGATTTGCCGACTTTGTTCTCAAATAATTCCAGGGCTTCATTGGGCGTCAGGCACTGTACTTCGAAGCTTTGTCGGCTCCCATTTGTTTGCATACTTGCTGCGACCGAGTTGTGAATATTACTTTGGATCCGTTCTTGAGAGCAAGACGAGGAACACCGATTTTGAAAGGTCCAGCCTCCCCCATAGATCATCAAGCAACAACACAAACTTCATCCGGGTCAAACTTTCTGCAGATGATGGACCCTCTCATTCCAGGACCATCCGTTCCAGCGCTGATCTGTAATGTCCAGTCTTTTCCTTATGGTGTCTTGAATTCTATCTTCATTCACTTGCTTGGACACCACCACCCAAATAACGACGAATCCATGATTGGCGCGGGCAAGCTCCTCGTTGATCCTTTTCATGAGGGTGGTCTTTCCTACACCGCCTGTTCCATATAACCCAATCGTTCCTACTTCTTTCTCGTCCACTAGCCATTTCCACACTGTATCAAGGAACTATCAAGCCCCACGGTCTTGTCCATAGGCATCTCGAGCACGTGAGGAGGAGGCAGCGGTGATGTGAAATCGCTGAATTCTCCTTTCTTCTGTTGGAGCTCGCTCGCTTCTTTGAGCATCTGATCAACTCTTTTCCCCAATCGATAGCTCGACATGCAGTTCCATGGAAGACAACGACCGAGACATTTGATCTGGTCACGTCCCCGGGCTTCTTGAAGTACTGGATCTACTCTAACTTCAAATGTTTGCACCTTGCCTAACCAGTTGTCCACTTGTTTCGTGCGCTGCGCACCTCCTCCTCCTTCTTCACGTTCCACCCTTGCCTTCACATCTTCGCTCACGGCCTTCAGTTCTTCATTTGCTCCTTCCAGCGAGCGGACGTTATCTTTCCGGTAGCACAAAGGTTTGCTGGCCAAGCCCCATAAATCTTTGACGACTTGTAAAACAAAACTTGCGGTTTCCATAGATTCTTTCCGAGAAGAACCCACCTTCACCGCTTGTATGGACCCCTCCGTTGAAACCAGATCCGAAGCTTAACGTCGAAGCTTCTGTAGGCGGTAGTCCCCTGGACGGAGCCGTCGGGGGTGTCCTCCGCGACTCACAAGGCGTCCCCCTCGATGGCTTCGGCGAAAAAAATCAGATCTCGTTTACCAATTCAAGCTGAAGCGAGAGCACTGTTTTCGGTTTGAGATGGCTGATCGAGAAGAGAGAGAGAGAGTAAAGTGGACTTGTTGGGTCAGACGACTTGTCTCTGGTTGGTGCGGCAATGGAGATGACGACGACCCTATCTGGGAGGCCGAAGCTCCTATCCGTGAAGCCCAAGATATTCTAGCCCAGTATCACAACATCTCGCTGGCCCATTGCTTAAGAAATGCCAATCGGGTGACCAACTGGCTCGCGAAATTGTATCGTTCAAATAGGGTTCCGAATTCTTGATTTTCTTTCTCGTCCCAAATAGTAGAAATCGCAAATTAAGACCCGTATGATAATCATTTTGATTCTTTGATTCTATTTTTCGAAACAAAAAAATATAAAATTCTGTTTGGTAACATAAATTTTTTTTCTGAATGGGCAATAATTTTTCAATAACTTCAATTAGTAAAATTAATACTTCTTTTTTTGCGAGTATTTTTTACTTGACATTTCAATTAGCTATAATTGTAAGGTCAAGCCATATTTAGGTGAAGCATTAACTTTTGACAAATTAGAGACTACACATTAAAATCCATATGATCATGCATTTACATATCCAAACATGAAAGAAATATGTCATAAGAAGTAAAACAAATAGCAAAGAAAAGTATTGTAGGCATAGTTTAGTTCTATTTTAACAAATAGATTAATAGGAATATATAGAGTTCTAGCAATTGGTTGCGCAACAATTAACATAACTTAATAAAGTTTCGTCCCTGTGACCGGTTCAAACTACTTAAAAGGATATTTTAATAACTAAAAGCGGAGAAGAAAAGTTGGACAAAAACCGAAATCTTGCAGACATGGTATGATACAACTTAAAACGTACAGTTTTATTCATCAATCATACTTGACCATGAGAAACAAAGAAGTTATACCATGCGGGTAGACGTAAAATTATCCATTAAATTTCCATTCGTTTTATCTATTACACTCTTAGATTTTTTGTAAGATGCGTGGCTAAATGTCAGGTACGAAATGATATTTCGTGATTTTGAGGTACCATCAATTCTCTCGTGCACATTTTACTTTATGGATCCGTTAAGAAGAAAAGATACATATGATCAGATGCCATAGTACTATGCTGTCCCACATGTCCATTTCCAAAATGATGGACTACTTATCTTATAATCGAAAGACTTTTTGCTACAATCCAATTACTATGGCCTGTCAATCAAACCCACAAATGCAACTCCAACAAGCTTAATCGTAGAGAGTGGCCAAATAAGTAGAGATTGGAAAACAAGGAACAGCTGAAACGAATGTCCCAAGGCCACACAAACCAAACAAGCTTAACTCATTCAGGAGCCAAGCAACAACAATAGACCTTCCTCCATTCCAGACTTCCTACAGAGATTTTTCGCATCCTCGGAGAGAATCCTTCAATTATCTTGGAAAAGACCACCAAAAGAAGCTCTAACAGCAAGCATAATTTTGTGAATCACCCTTCTAGCTTGAGACAAAACATGATCATCTAGAACTACATTTCTCTCTTGCCAAACTTGGTCGAGTTCCTATTCTAATTTGAAGCTCTTAAGCTTTCCCCATTAGCAGCCTGCAGAATTAAAGGAAGTTTACAATCCAACAATTTGCTTATCTAGCACAATTATTCAACTGTAAAATGTGCTACCGAATTGATATTGAGGAGGAGTGACAAAAGAACAGATGCTCTCTAGATGCCTCCTGTTTT
The DNA here is from genome assembly GCA_019149425.1 of Psidium friedrichsthalianum. NCBI lineage: Eukaryota > Viridiplantae > Streptophyta > Magnoliopsida > Myrtales > Myrtaceae > Psidium > Psidium friedrichsthalianum. Next base: position 36,022 of record JAGVVM010001593.1, read on the forward strand.
TGGCAGAATAAGAATTTATCATCAATGCAACAACTATTATCCCTTCTATCAAAGGTACGCAATGTGTTATGCACACCAACCAATTAATGAAGGTAGATTTAGGGACACTAGGACTGAACCAGATCAACCTATGCCCCAGATCACAATTCCCCTATTCCTCACCAGATTCCCCCGATCATGTTGCTGAAACAAGCCATTCTTAGAGCCAGTACAGACAAACTCTATCAGCTACAACAGAGTTTGGCAATATGCTACCACAAAGGGCAGCTTGAATTTCCAGTAAGTCATCAGAATGAGCTGGAGGCCATCTCCATTCATCTGCCACCGTAGCATTAGAACCCAGAGCCAAGTCACAGATGACTCTGGAAGGGAATACAACAGCCAATATTCCAAGCAGATGCCACCTGTCATACCAAAGTGAAGTAGTTTGACCATTGCCTACAATATTCTTCACAAAAGGCTTCGAAACACATGTCAACCTCAACAAATTTCCTCTAGGAGTAAGTGCTATCATTCTTAATAATAACAGTCCAGATGTTAGATCCCTCCAGACGATAAAAATGCAACCAAGCTATCCAATTGTATGTTTCGGTGACAAGTTTGGTTTAATAGTTAGGGTTTGTTCTGTGGTTAAGGTTTCAATTTTCTACCTATTTTATAGAGGACAAAAAAAAAAAGAGGGTAAATTTTCCTTACCAAATGACTGCATTTTTTTTTTTTTTCAGATTTCAACTAAACACCAAAATTATTGTCATTCTTATCGAACATGACTTCTCAAAAAATATTTTCCAAAAATATCATCTGAGGTGTCAATGGTTCATAAGAAGACCGAACTGAACCGAACCATTAAGATTTGTGTTTGAACTGAACCATTTTCGCCCTGAACCACAGATGAACTGAACTGAAAACCCAATTCAGTTTGGTTCTCAGTTATTTCCACGGTTCTTTTTTTTTTTTTTTTTTGGCCCTCCATCGCTCACAGCTAAATGATGGCCACAAAACACAAGCCTGATTTTGGGAAATTCCCAGACCTTGTTAACGCCTCTCACCGATTTCTCTCATCCACGGTGTTTTCCTTGCTCAACATTGCTAGCTCGTGCCGTTGTCGTTTCCTCGCTGCAGACCGTCTCCAATATCTGCACCCGTCACGCCCCTGTTCTGCTTTCTTCTCCACCGCATCCTTGTCCGACCACCTTCATCACGTATTAGCGGCTCCCCGTCCGCCGGAAGATTGTGCCGATGACACCGGAGCCAGTGGAGGCCGAATCTCGGGATCCGGGCCTCGCGCCGCGGCGGAGCATGGTGGAGTAGGCGGTGGAGTAGGCGGAGTCGGTGGAGGACCGGTGTGAACTAGCAAACTGAATCAGACGCTAAAAAAAGAGGGGAGAGAGGGAGATTCGTCAGGTAAAGGAGAACCCATTTCGTCAGGTAAAGGAGAACCCATGTTTACATACACAAGGCAGTAATTACACTGTAATAGGAATCCCAGTAGGAAATACACAAGTAACGAAAAAAGATGGATGGATAGTTTGCTAGAGACAGACGAAACATTTCTTAAACAAATACTACTACACTTATCAACCTCACTCAGTCGTCGGACCACTACCACTAGGTCAGAATCCAATCGTGGCGTACCTAATGCCCTCATCTTTTATTTTACGGAGCGCCTCTCCAAATGTCATTTCTTCTGCGGGAAGCCTATAATTCCACTGGAAAGTGACCGGTCGGCGGGGTTCCACTGAAGCTCGGCCCACCAGCGTTCGTACCCTGTGATCGAGAGGCCTCTTCCCCTCGCGTCGTTCGAGTCCAACGGCAACTTTCTGAGACGAGGGCACAACTCTATCCGGAAGCTTGCCCCATGAGGAAAGGACAGAGCGTGGTCGCAGATGCTCGTTAGTTTTGAAAGACATATGAGATCTAGGGATTCGAGACATGAGAATAGTCCTGAAGCAGCTACTTCCTCCCTTGTGAATCCATCCCCAATGATTTTCTCCATCGAATGGCACTCTTCGACATGCAATTTCCGGAGCTTCGGAGCGTGCATGAGCGATGACAAGTTTGGAAGCCCAACATCGTGGATATAAACTTCAACGAGACTAGGGAAGGACAGAGCGTGGTCGCAGATACTCGTTAGTTTTGGAAGAGATCTGATATTTAGGAATTCGAGACGTGAGAATAGTCTTGAAGCAGCTACTTTCTCTCTTGTGAATCCATCCGCAATGATTTTCTCCAACGAATTGCACTTTGTGACTCTCAATCTACGGAGATTCGGAGCGTGCACAAGCCATGACAAGTTCAGAAGCCCGCATCTGTTAAGCTCAACTTCAACAAGATTGGGGAAGCAAGAGCTGATGGGCATTCGTCCTTGAGTAATCTTCACCTCCCTCAGCACCACGCATTTCATTAAAAAAAGCTCCTCTAAATGCGAGAAGCCGTAACTTATTGAGATACTCTTCAAGTCATTCCGGTTGTCGCTGATGCACGCTCTCCTCATGTATTTGTGTATATTCGAGGATTTGAATATTTTCGGGGCAGAGGAAGATTTGTGCACCTTGATAGATAAGTCGGTGAGATGTTCCATGCGCCCTAGTTCCTCTACGATCTCTTCTTCGTTCACTAGACCACATGAATTCCATTGGCTGAAAACTTTCAACGGTAAGCTTGTGATTGCCCCTGTCGGAATTAGGATTTTTTCGAATGTATCATTTAGTAGCAACCACCGCAAACGAGTCAATTTCTTGATCTCCTTGGGCAATTTCCGGATATAAGTGCCCGACAAGTTCAAGTACTGCAGATTAATCAGATCACAAATCCCTTCCGGGAAGAACTTAATTTGTCCGTTGTCGGATAGGTCTAGCAACGTCAAACAAGCCGCCATGGAGTGGAAAAATCCTCTTGGCACGACCGTCACACGTGTTTCCCTTATAAACAAAGTTTCGAGCTTGGAACATTGGGGTGGTGTTCCGTCGATATTCTGAATCCATTCTCCCCATAGAGATACTTTCTCTGCTTCCCCCCATTTGGATATCATCTCCCCGGACATGTCTTCTTCGTTCTCTATCACTAGCAACTTGTTCTCCTTTTCCCCGTGGTCACGAGCGATCCAGGTCGCCATGTCGCGGATGACGTCGTGCATCTTTACATACCCTCCCTCGTCATCACGCCCACTTTCCAATAGACAAGCCCTCTTTAAATCCTCCAAAATAGTCTGTCCCTCATCCCGCATACGATATACATCAGTGTATCGTAGCAAGCCCTCTCCAATCCAGAGTTCAATAAGCCTGTCCGTTCTTATGGGGTAATCCTCACGAAATAGACAACAATAAAGGAAGCAATCCTTGCTGGTAGAGTCATTTAAGCTATTATAACTTAACTCTAGTATTTGGTACACTTCTTCCTCCATACCTGACAGCCTGTGCGGATTGTTCCTCAGTGTTGTTAGCGCATGCCTCCACTCACAAGGAGTCTCTCTGCCGGCCATGGCTCGCCCCACTGTAGTAAGGGCTAGTGGCAGCCCTTTGCACTCTTCAGCAATGTCCTTTGCGAGGTCTTGAATTTCTTGATGAAAATTTACAAGCGATTTGCTGACGTTCTTCTCAAATAATTGCAAAGAATCTTCAGGTGTCAATAACCGTACTTTCAATTTTTGTCGGCTCCCATTTGATAGCATACATCCTTCACCCGAGTTGTGAACACTACTTTGGATCCGTTCTCGAGACTAGAATGAGGAACTCCGATTTTGGAAAGGTCCATCCTTGCCCATACATCATCAATCAACAACACAAACCTCTTCTGGGCCAAAGCAAGGTTCAGATGATGGACTCTTACATCTGGGGACCATCCTTCCCAGCTCTCGTCTCTAATGTTTAGCCTTTTCCTTATGGCGTCTCGAATTCTTTCTTCATTCCTTCCCAGATGATGGACTCTTATATGGGTAGTATATTGTCGCGAGATCGAGTGCCGAGAAAGAGACATTGTTGGTTTCAATGTGAACATTGGGACAAAATGGATAATCACCCAAGGAAACGAATAAACACAGAACGAAAATTGCCATCTTCGGGCTTGACAATAATGCTTGGAGCAACCGCCTGCCAATCGCTTCACATCGTCGTTCATCACTAGGCGGAATTAGCCTCATTTCCAGAATGTACCCAGTTGTCTCTCGCAAAATCATGCTGCCAAAATTCTCTATAACAACAAGGACAAGGGAGAATATACCAAAGCAAGCACTTATCCCGATCGTTATAAAGGCTCCTCTTGCTCCTCTCTGACATTTGCAAGTGCTTTTTTGTGTTCTAGGAGCTCCCAAAATTTCTAGCTGTGGAGTTCAGCATCCTGGCAATGTTGGTGCTTCTGGTCGTGTCTGTAGTCTCGGCAGTTTTTCTTCAATCATGGAAATCACCAAAAGCAATGGAAGACATCCCCGGAACTTTGGGTTGGCCAATTGTCGGCAAAAGCTTCTCCTTCATATCCGATTTTTCAATTTCATTTGCTATTTATAGCTTCATGAAGAAGAGACAAGATGATGCACTTAGAGTTGGCGAACTCGAAATGGGCTGAAATTTGATCGGCTGCTTGGAAATGGGCGGTTGATCAAAACTCACCGCTATGCGGTGACCGACGTCGTCTTTTCACATTTCGTTAGCATTTTGATGAGTTTTTAAGCAATTGTTTATTTCTCAATAGCGTTTTCATAATTTTATGTTTCCTATTTAATTAGTGTTAACACCGTATAAAAGGGTGTTTAGGGTTTCTAGTGGAGGAGGATGTTATTGATTTTGGATAATTATATTCGAGAGATTATTATAAAAGGATGTTATTCATAATTTACAACTTTCATGATTTATCTACAGGTATGGGAAGGTATTCAAGTCCTTTGTCCTGGGAAGGTTCACTGCCTTCATGACCGGGAGAGAAGCGAGCAAGATTCTATTGACGGGAAAAGACGGGATGGTGAGTTTGAACCTCTTCTATACCGCGCAGCGGGTTCTCGGCCCCACAAGTCTTCTCCAGACAAATGGGAAGAGCACAAGCAGCTTCAACGGCTTATTGTGGAACCACTGTCCATCGATGGCCTGAAGAAGTACTTCCAGTTCATCAACGCCCAAGCTATAGAAACATTAGATCAGTGAGGGACGAAAAATTTTGGTTCTTGAGGAGGCTTCTACAGTTAAGTATCTACAAAAAGATCTCCAGAAATTCTGCTTTAATAGTTAAACTCTAGAACATAATAGTAAGATATGTTCTTTCTGCAGTTCACTCTCAAGGTCATTGGCCACATGATCATGAGCTTAGAACCAAAAGGCGAAGAGCAGGAGAAGTTCTGATCCAATTTCAAGATAATGTCCTCCTCATTCGCATCCTTGCCGTTTAAGGTGCCAGGAACTGCATTTCTTCGTGGAATTCAGGTAGGTTTTTCATCATGTACTCGGAATATACTCACAATAGAATGAAAGATTTCGTCTAGTTACTTCCCTAGTATGACGTTTCGACAAATTCAGGCTCAAGAAAGGATCGATAGCATGTTGGACAGCGTCATTTCTAGGAGGAGAGAAGGACAAGGCTTCCAAAATGATTTCCTGGAGTCCCTGATAATCAAGCACAGCAAAGCAGCAGACGGAGAAGCCGACAGAGAGAAGCTAACCGACAAGCAAATGAAGGACGATGTGCTTACTCTTCTAGTTGCTGGTCATGACACCACCACTGCTGCTCTGACGTGGCTCATCTAATTTCTCAGAGAGAACCCTCTAATTTCCTGAATAACTAGTTTTTGCTACAATGCAATTACTCTGGCCAGTCAATCAAACCAACAAATGCAACTCCAACCAGCATGATTGCAGAGAGTGGACAAATAAGTAGAGATTGGAAAACAATGAACAGCTGAAACGAATGTCCCAAGACCACACAAACCAAACAAGCGTAACTCATTCGGAACCAAGCAACAACAATAGACCTTCCTCCATTCCAGACTAACTCAACAGCTCCCTAGCCAATTGCTACAGAGATTTTTCGCATCCTCAGAGAGAATCCTTTGATTATCTTGGAAAAGACCACCCAAAGAAGCTCTAACAGCAGGCATAGTTTTGTGAATCACCATTCTAGCTTGAGAAAAAACATGATCATCTAGAACTACATTTCTCTCTTGCCAAACTTGGTTGAGTTCCTATTCTAATTTGAAGCTCTTAAGCTTTCCCCATTAGCAGCCTGCAGAATCAAAGGGAATTCTACAATCCAACTATTTGCTGATCTAGCACAATCATTCAACTGTAAAATGTGCTACAGAATTGATTTTGAGGAGGAGTGACAAAAGAACAGATGCTCTCTAGATACCTCTTGTTATAGGCAGAATAAGAATTTATCATCAATGCAACAACAATTATCCATTCTATCAAAGGTATGCAATGTGTTATGCACCACCAACCAATTAATGAAAGCAAATTTAGGGACACTAGGACTGAACCAGATCAACCTATGCCCCAGATCACAATTCCCCTATTCCTCGCCAGATTCCCCTGGATCATGTTGCGGAAACAAGCCATTCTTAGAGCCAGTATAGACAAACTCTATCCAGCTACAGCAGAGTTTGGCAATATGCTACCACCAAGGGCAGCTTGAATTTCCAGTAAGTCATCAGAATGAGCTGGAGGCCATCTCCATTCATCTGCCATCATAGCATTAGAACCCAGAGCCAAGTCACAGATGACTCTGGAAGGGAATACAACAGCCAATATGCCAAGAGGATGCCACTTGTCATACCAAAGTGAAGTAGTTTGACCATTACCTACAATATTCTTCACAAAAGGCTTCAAAACACATCTCAACCTCAACAAATTTCCTCTAGGAGTAAGTAGTATCAGTCTTAATAGTAACAGTCCAGATGTTAGATCCCTCCAGATTATAAAAATGCAACCAAGCTATCCAGTTGTATGTTTCAGTGGCAAGTTTGGTTTAATAGTTAGGGTTTGCTCTGTGGATAAGGTTTCAATTTTCTGCCTATTTTATAAAAAAAAAAAAAGAGGGTAAATTTTCCTTACCAAACGACTGGATTTTCTGCGGAGCATGGTGGAGTAGGCGGAGTCCGTGGAGGACCGGTGCAAACCAGCAAACTGAATCAGATGCTAAAAAAGGAAGGGGGGGGGGGGGGGGGGGGGGGGGGGGGGAGGGAGAGAGAGGGAGAGTCAGGTAAGGAGATTCGTCAGGTAAAGGAGAACCGATATTTACATATACAAGGCAGTAATTACATTATAATAGGAATTCCAGCAGGAAATATACAAGTAATGAAAAGATGGATGGATACTTTGCTAGAGACAGAGGAAACGTTTCTTACACAATACTACACAGTATCAACCTCACTCAGTCGGCCCACTACCACTTGGTCCGAATCCAATCGTGGCCCGGTAAATGCCATCATCTTTCATTTTATGCACCGCCTCTCCAAAAGCCATTTCTTCTACGAGACCCCAATTATACTGCTCTAAAATGACCCGGCCGGTGGGGTTCCACTCAAACTTGGCCCACTGGACAAACTTGGCCCACCAGTCTTTGTCCCCTGTGATCGAGAAGCTTCTTCCACTCGCGTCGTTCGAGTCCAACGGCAACTTTATGAGACCAGGGCATCCAAGTATTTGGAAGCTTGCCCCATGAGGAAAGGACAAAGCGTGGTTGCAGATGCTCGTTAGTTTTGGAAGGTCCACGAGGACTAGCCGTTCAAGATTGAGAATAGTCCTGAAGCAGCTAATTCCTCTCTTGTGACTCCATCCCCAATTATTCTCTCCATCGAAGGGCACTGTTTGACATGCAATTTCCGGAGCTTCGGAGTGTGCACAAGCCATGACAAGTTCGGAAGCCCGCATCTGTAAAGCAGAACGTCAACGAGATTGGGGAAGCAAGAGCTGATGGGCGCTCGTCCTATTCTTTGAGTAATCTCCATCTCCCTCAGCAACCCGCATCCTATTAAATGAAGCGCCTCTAAATGCAAGAAGCCACCGCCGCCTGCTGGTGAGTAATTTATTAAGATGCTGGTCAAGTCATCCTGGCTGTCGTAGATGCACGCTCTCCTTATGCATTTGCATATATTCGAGGATTGGAATATCTTCAGGGCAGAGGAAGATTTGACCACCCTGATAGATAAGTCTGTGAGATGATGCATGCGCCCTAGTTCCTCTACGATCTCTTCTTCATTCACTAGACACAGTGTATCCGCAAATGAATCCGAGCCCCACAGGCTGAAAACATTCAATGGTAAGCTCGCGATTGCCCCGTCGGAATTAGGACTTTTCCGAATATATCATCTAGTAGCAACCACCGTAAATGAGTTAAATTCTTGATTTCCCTGGGCAATTCACAGATACGAGTGCCCGACAAGTTCAAGTACTGTAGATTAATCAGATCACAAATCCCTTCTGGGAATAACTTAATTTTTCTGTTGTCGGACAGGTCTAGCAACATCAAACAAGCTGCCATTGAGTGGAAAAGTCCTCTTGGCATGACCGTCACATGTGTTTCCCTTATAAACAAAGTTTCTAGCTGGGAGCACTGAGGTGGTGTTTGGTTGATATTCCGAATCCATTTTCCCCATAGAGATACTTTCTCCGCTTCCCCCCATTTGGATATCATCTCCCTGGACATGTCTTCTTCGTTCTCTATCACTAGCCACTTGTTCTCCTTTTGCCCGTGGTCACGGGCGATCCAGGTCGCCATGTCGCGGATAACGTCGTGCATCTTTACATACTGTCTCTCATCATCATAATCACGCTCACTTTCCAATAGACAAGCCCTCTTTAAATCCTCCAAAATAGTCTCTCCCTCATCCCGCATACGATATACATCAGTGTATCGTAGCAAGCCCTCTCCAATCCAGAGTTCAATAAGCCTGTCCGTTCTTATGGGGTAATCCTCAGGAAACAGACAACAATAAAGGAAGCAAGCCTTCCGGGTAGAGTCATTTAAAGCTATTATAACTTAACTCTAGTATTTGGTACACTTCTTCCTCCATACCTGACAGCCTGTACGGATTGTTCCTCAGTGTTGTTAGCGCATGCCTCCACTCACGAGGATTCTCTCTGCCGGCCATGGCTCGCCCCACTGTAATTAGCGCTAGTGGCAGCCCTTTGCACTCTTCAGCAATGTCCTTTGCGAGGTCTTGAATTTCTTGATGAAAATTTACAAGCGATTTGCCGATGTTCTTCTCGATATATTTCAAAGCATCTTCGGGTGTCAATAACCGTACTTCCAATTTTTTGTCGGCTCCCATTTGATAGCATACATCCTTCACCCGAGTTGTGAACACTACTTTGGATCCGTTCTTGAGACTAGAATGAGGAACTCCGATTTTGGAAAGGTCCATCCTTGCCCACACGTCATCAATCAGCAGCACAAACTTCTTCCGGATCAAAGCAAGGCTCAGATGATGGACTCTCACATCTGGGGACCATCCTTCCCAGCGCTCATCTCTAATGTTCAGCCTCTTCCTCAAGGCGTCTCGAATTCTATCTTCATTCGCTTGCTTTGACACCACCACCCAAATAACGATATCAAATCCATGATGTGCGTGGGAAAGCTCCTCGTTGATCCTTTTCATGAGGGTGGTCTTTCCTACACCGCCTCTTCCGTATAACCCAATCGTTCCTACTTCTTTCTCGTCCACGAGCCATTTCCACACCGTATTAAGGGAACTATCAAGCCCCACGGTTTTGTCCATAGGCATCTCGAGCACTTGAGGAGCAGGCAGCGGTGATGTGAAATCGCTGAATTCTCCTTTCTTCTGTTGGAGCTCGCTCGCTTCTTTGAGCATCTGATCAACTCTTTTCCCAATCGATAGCTCGACATGCAGTTCCATGGAAGACAACGACTGAGACATTTGATCTGGTCATGTCCCCGGGCTTCTTGAAGTACTGGATCTACTCTAACTTCAAATTTTTGCACCTTGCCTAACCAGTTGTCCACTTGTTTCGTGCGCTGCGCACCTCCTCCTCCTTCTTCGCGTTCCACCCTTGCCTTCACATCTTCGCTCACGGCCTTCAGTTCTTCATTTGCTCCTTCCAGCGAGCGGACGTTATCTTTCCGGTAGCACAAAGGTTTGCTGGCCAAGCCCCATAAATCTTTGACGACTTGTAAAACAAAACTTGCGGTTTCCATAGATTCTTTCCGAGATACGAGATCGTGAAGATTGGACTATTTAGATGGCTTTTTTTTTTTGGTCGGAAGAAAATCGAAACCCTAATTGAAGAAGCGAATGCAATTTTAGCGAGTTATAATAAGTGGAACACTAAAGATCGCAGCTTGACCGAGAAGAACCCACCCCCACCGCTAGTATGTACCCCTCCGTTGAAACCAGATCTGAAGCTTAACGTCGACGCTTCTGTAGGCGGTAATCCCCCGGACGGAGCCGTCGGGGTGTCCGCCGCGACTCACAAGCCGTCTCCTCGATGGCTTCGGCGAAAAAATCAGATCTCGTTCACCAATTCCGCTGAAGCGAGAGCTCTGGTTCTCGGCTTGAGATGGCTGATCGAGAAGAGGGAGAGAGTACTGTGGACTTGTTGAGTCAGACTCAATCATAGGGGCCCAAAAGCAATGGCCGACTAGGGTGCAATGATACATTTGGTTCAGCATTTGGCCAATGGACTTTGAAAAAATACAAATATCTTTGAGCTAAAGGAGTTTAGTGAAATGCAAATATTGTTTGGTAAATTGTAATTAACAAGTACATTTAAATGCAACTTTGACGTAAATGCTGTTTGGTAAAAAAAAAAACCCTTTGTAAATGAATTGATTTTTTAATTATATTTTATTATTTCGAATAATTTTTTTCAAAAAAATATTTTTATTTTTTATTAATTTTATTATATTATATTTTTAATCTTTTATTTCTATTTTTAAATTATTTTTATTTTTATTTTTTCAATTTTTTATTTTTAATTATTATTTCAAATAATTTTTTTCAAAAAATATTTTTTATTTTTTTTAATTAATTTTATTATATTATATTTTTAATCTTTTATTTCTATTTTTTTAATTGTTTTTATTTTTTATTTTTTCAATTTTTTTTATTTTTAATTAATTTCTTTAATTATTTTGTTTTTCTAATTATTTTGATTTTTTAATTTTATTTTTAGAAAAAATTATTTTTTATTTTTCATTATTTTATTTTTAAATTACTTTCTTTAATTATTTCTTATTTTTTAAATTACTTTCTTTAATTATTTTTTTATTTTTTAAATTAATTTCTTTAATTATTTTTATTTTTAATTTACTTTATTAATTATTTTTTTTTTTTAATTAATTTGAATTAATTATTTTTTATTTTCATTGTTTCGATTTTTTAAATTTTTAAATTTTTATATTTTCAAAAAATTATTTTTTATTTTTAATACTTTATTTTTAATTACTTTCTTAAAAGAAAACAGAAAATAAAAAATAAAAAATTGTAGTTGCATTTTGGAAATGTAACTTCCCAAAGTACCTCTTGAGGTACTTTGGCCTAAAGGCCCTTGAGGAGCTTTGGAGATGCAATTGCATTTGCCCAAAGTCTTCTAAAAATTGAACCAAATGCTATTTGCACTTGGCTAAACTCCTTTAGGGGTCTAAAGCTCCTTGCAAATGCTGAACCAAACAGGGCCAAAGCCAATTGACAGACATAAAGTAAAGTAAAAGGCAAACGGAAAGAAGCTAATAGTAGAAATCACAATTTAGGACAGGTACCATAATCATTTTGATCATCTAATTCTATTTTTCAAAACAAAAAAAAATAAAAATTCTATTTGATAACGTAAATGATTTTGATTTGATTTTGATTCTATTTTTGAAAACAGTTTTAGAGCAAAAAAAAAATAAAAAAATATTGATTCTAAAAAAGAATTACTTTTGAGAACCACAAAATAGAATGAAGTACAACATCTCTCACTTTTCTCTTTCAGCCCTCTTATCACTTTTTTCTCGACCTAAAATAGAACAAGGTCTCATTTTCAAGAAAAATATATAAAATAATAAAAATACAAAATACAAAATACAAAAAATCTCTAAAATAAGAAAAATTTCAAAAAATCCCTAAAATAGAAAAAAGAAGAAGAAGCTTAGATTATAGCATATAGATAGTGCAAAAACCACTAATCCTTGCTTCCAGGAATTTTAAGATAATGTTAATCATACATTGTAAATATTTTATATGCATTAATCCTTTATTGATTCACACCCTCATCAGTTGTTGGGTGAGGGCCACAACGCCCTCACCAGATTTGGCGAGGCGAGGACTTTGCGGCTTGAGCGAGGGTTGGGTGAGGCCAGGACACCCTCGCCGACCCCATAAAAAAAAGTGCAAGAAAAAGAAGAAAAAAAAAAAAAAAAATATAAATATCAAAAAATATTAAAAATATCCACGTTAGTGCTAATCGTGCTATGTAGGACAATCCATGTCTATGTCAGCGATTTCCAGTTAAAATTGGCCGAATCGACTTAAATGACATAAATGTAAAAGTTTAGGACTCAATTGGCATAAATGAAAATGATTTAGAGCGAATTGACATCAATAAAAAGTTTAGGATTAAATTAGCACAAATGCAATAAATTTAGGACTTTTTTGACACTTTTTCCATAAGTTTTCTCTGAACAAATATTAGAAAAAGCTAGTTGATAACTCGGTAAATTTGTTAAATGTATTAGATGTGTTTATCACCATATGTTGATCTAGTCAAATACGTTATTTACCACAAGAAACGAAAAAATAAAAACCCATAAAAATTTATTACTAATTAGCTATTCTATATATGTTTACTAAAATATTAACGGAATAACCAAATAAGGCCTGATGCTCTCATTTTTTTAAAATAAGGCATGAAGCGTATCTTGTTTTTAATAAAGACATGAAGTACTCTTATTATTTTAAAGAAGGGCATGACTGGGGATATTTTCATCATTTATATTTTTATATTTTTTCCATTTCTTTTTATATTTTTTCTCTTTTTTTCCCCTCTCTTTTCTCCAATGGTCAGCCTCTGGCAATGGCCTGTCATTGGTGAGGGCTAGGTGCCCACATATAGCTGGCGAGGGCTTGCCTAAGCAAGGTCACCTAGCCTCATCGGTGGCCGTTCCATTTTCTTGAAGGAGAAAAAATGATAAAAGAAAAAAAAATGTAAATGGAGAAAATACCCTTAGTCAGACCCTTCTTTTGAAACAATGAGAGCAGTTCAAGCCTTTCTTTAAAACAAGATCTACTTCATGCCCTTATTTGAGAAAATAAGAGCATTTTAGACCCTTATTTGTAATTTTCCCAAATATCAATGAGTTACTATATCTTATTAAAAATTCACTAAGATTGAGTTTTACATGTTAATACCATTATTTATAAAAGTGCAGAAAACTCACTAACCTGATTAAAGGGCGGGCGACGAGCTTGAGTGTGGGGTCCGAGCCAAGTACTTGACTCGATGCCCCTCATGATTTAATAAATGTAATAATCTCTTAACAAAACAATCGGTCTTGGATGGCATGAGCTAGCCAAGCTCAAGAAGGAAATTGTTTGCTTCGGTCAATCAAATTTGGGCTTATTGGGCTTGGACTGAGTGAAAATTCATGACTTAATTTGGGCTTATTGGGCTTGGACCGAGCGAAAATTCAAAACTTTACGAAGCACGATAATTACTCGTTGTAATTTTCTAATCCTCTTAGACATTTACTAAGATCAACTTTATGGCTGAATCCGTGTTTACTTCAAGAAATGAGGACCCACTACTACAGTGCAAAAGCTAATTTAAATCAAAACAACACTGGAGTTATTAATATACTCGGTAAGTTGCCGAGTCTACAAACATTTACCAACCTCAACATTCATAAAACGTGAAATGCCATCTATTACGAGAAATGAAACTTACCAATCTATCGAGAATATTACTTATTGGAATGAAAGATCAATACCTCATAAAGTATGGACAAGTTAAGATGTGCAAACACTTAAAAGTTCTTTTGAGTATTTATTGAAGACTAAACTAAGATTGACCAAAGCTTAATTAGCAAAGGAAAACTCGATACCTCATTTCAGAAACCCAAAAATAGGATCTGATTTTTGCAGTACAATGAAAATGGTGAAATCGACTCGTATGAGATTTATAACACTAAAGGGAATGGTCGTTGTGGTGGCCTGAAGGATCCACAACCATTATCGATGTGAATGAAGACATTGAAGAGGAGGAAAACATGAAAATGGGCACAAGAACGATATACTCATTCAACAAATGCGGACGAGCACAGACTACGTCTTCCCATCATAAGATTTAGGAGGAGAATATGAGGCCATTCTGATATAGCTGCAGGAGCTTATTATAGAAGGAAATATGCCCCGATCAAACTCAATAAGAAAACCAAAAACATTTCCTAACAAACACAACATCACGTCGACCATGACGACCAACAAACCACAATCTAAATTGCTAAGAGTCGGTCACTTATGCAGAGCACAACAACAATTCTCAGCCCCTATGTCTACAGCGATACAAGGAGGCTCGACTGTTTCATCTCTGTACCAAGTCGACCGCTTCTCAATCAATTCATCCACAAAGCTGTCCAATTTCTCAATACTAACACTAGGCATCACCACGACATGAGCAATATTTCCCTCGCAAGCTAGTTGCCATCTGCGCACAAACTCTTCTTCGGAAGGCCGTTCAAATACAACCGTGCTGCTTAGCTCGTTTAACATGGCACTTACCCCCGCATCACGAAGACGACCCTTCAGGTAGTGGGCATTTCTAAGGCACTTCTGTACTTCCTTTTGGAACCCTTTGTAACCTTTGCGATTGAGTGTGTACCAAAGAAAGATAGGAGCGTGGCCATTCCTGCTGCCCATGATCGTCGCATCCCTGGAAGCAAGGTACTCAACATTCCTTGACAGAGCATTTATATGATCCATCCTTGTAATTTGAACACCACAAGGCATTGGACATCCCACAAACTTGTGGCCAGAAACACTTACACTTCCAATGGGCTTCTTAAACGATACCTTTGGTGCCTGTTCAACAGGAAAAAAAAAAAGTGACAATGTTAAGGGAATACGTACAAGGAAAAGAAAGCTCTTTATGCATGAATAGCCAATTCTAGCTGAAAACAAGGAGAAAGCAATCCCATCATACAACTCATAGAAAAACAATCAGTTAATTCGGCATGATAAAATCTCCATAATAATTAAATAACTTGCAACATAGAATGATACAGACCCTTTAAAAGAGAATGCAAAGCTACACAAACACAAAATACAAAAACTTATGTAAAATCGATAACATGTAACATGAAAATCTCTCTTTGATACAATACAATCTTTCCCTATCTAACAAGAGTAAAACAACTCTTATCCTTCAAGTCTTCTTCAAAAATAGTAACATGAAAATCAAATCACTTACACGTTTGACGAATGGCATCATGAGTCCAAATAAAGCTCCGTCACAATGTATGTAGAATCGATCCTGTGTAAACCCACTTTCTTCAAGAGTTTTTATAATGAGATCAAGGTCATCTACAGCTCCTTTGACAGTTGTTCCTTCAAAAGAAGATTAACCATTTAGCTAAAACTTCATGATCTGTACGTTACAACAACATGCAGCTCATCTAGGGAATGCATGAACCTTACATCTGGAGATAGAGAGAATATAGATACCTATGTTAGCATTGATGATAGCAGGCTATCCTTGTTAGCAAGTAGTTTGTCTTTAAAATCAGCACAGTCAATTTCCCCGGAAATCAGAGTCGCCACTTTAACGCATTCCATTCTATACATTCGTGCTGCCTTGAAAACAGAATAATGCGACTCTCGTGATGCATATAGAATTCCATCAGGAAAAACTTCCCTCCTGCACATTCAAGGTTGTCATTGTTTCGGTCTTCTCGTCCAGTTTGCTTTATGTACAGCATGAATAATGCAGCAATTTTTTTTTTTTTGACATTTACTTACCCCACTAAGATCCCATGAAGATTGCCTTCAGTCCCACAGTTTGTAATATAACCCCAGTAATCACTTTTCTCAATTTCCCACAAACGAGCAAACCAATCCAAGACACCAACTTCAAACTGTCTTGAGTGCACTCCATAGTTGCTCTCAATAAACGGGTCACCAAGGTTATTGATCGAGAAGTGCTGCAACTGTGACAAAGCCCCATAATCGAAGTCCAGATTGTAAGGATAGCCTGCATAGACATTAAATGCCAGTGAGAACTGGTTATAGTCCACATTCATACGTAAGTTCTGTTTCTAAACAATGCATATAGTCGATAGTATAGAATTTCGGAGCTACTAAGTATCCATATTCCAACAGATGCAGATAATATTGAGTGCAAACATGATGAGAATGTTCGCTAGCGTTCATTCATTAAAGTCTACGGGGCCTTGTCTCCCAAACAACATACTACTACAGTAAGAGAGTATTCTCCTGAGAAATCAGAGAACTTCCAAACATTGAGTCAGCTTCCACCATTAGACATCCAAATTAGATAAACAATGTTCAACTCAGAAAATAGAATGCTAACATTTAAGCCAAGAAAGATGCTTTTTTGGCCCACGATTGCCATCTAAGGCTAGCCAAAGACATGGAATTGACGACAACTTACGGCCAAGAGTAACTAAACAATTAAAGGAAAACATCATCCCCCCGAAACAAGTACAAGAAACAGATTCTACTGAATACATATAGAGAAGACAAATGGTTCGCCCTGGATATTGTGGTCGGCGAAGTTAAAGTGATTCGCCGAATCAAGCTCCGTTTGAAAGATCAAGCGCTTACAATCCGGCTATAACCAACACAACCAAACAGCAATTTTTGGGTAGACTGATTAAATCCAAACAAAAGGGGAAAAGCAGCATGGTTTCCTGAAATGGATCAATCATTAGTGAACGCTGGAAGTCCACCTTAGCCCCAAACAAAAGCAAGTGGGTAAATACCCTAGCAAAAGCGGCAGATCAGAGAAGGCAAGAGAGTGTACCTAAATGGTGCTTGGTCCTCTCCATCAGCGTCTTCCTGTAACGAGCCAGGACGCCGGCCATGTAAGCCTCCTTGTCGCCGGTGAAGTCGTCGTTGGCGTCGGGCTCCTCGATGGCCAGGCACGTGGTGTGCACGTTCCTCCCCAGCACGATCTCCCTCTCCCTCTCCCCTTCCCGACCTTCCCCACTCCAACTCCACCCCCGTTCAGCTCGACCACCTCCGGCAAGGGCTCCGCGACCACCGCCGCCGGGTCGAACGCCTCCAGCAAGACCTTCGCGCCGCCGTTCATCATTTCCATTTCAAGGCACTGCGATCGTATATCAGGATCAGAGAGAGAAATGTAATCCAAAAAGAGAGGGAGGAAAAGGAAGAATCGTTCAGAGAGGAGACATTTATGGGGGAGCGAGCGGCTGGATCGCGGGCTTGGTCTCTGGTGCTCCGAATTGAAGTGAGAGAAAGCGGGCGAGAGAGAGAAGAAACGAGATCACTCGCGCATTTTATAGGCAGGAAAGTCGAAGCCCATCGAGTCCTGAGCATGACCTTAAAAGCTTTCCTCTAAATTTTGAGACGTAAACTCGAGGGTATTCTCGAAAATGAGAAAGAAAAAAAGTATTTGTCATTAATTAAAAAAATAGGGCGTGCGAATCTCGACACATCAGAATAAGATGCGTATTCAAATTGAGCGTCGAATTTTCGGACTACCGTTAGAGGCTTTCCATCGAGAGTCTTGAATTTATCGTGCATTTTATAGGCAGGGAAGTTGAAGCCCCTCGATTTTTGTAATATTTTTGTTTTTGGAGGGGAGGCGAAAACCCTTCAAGTTTGGCTTATTTACTTTTTTGCCCTTCTTTGGTCATTTCAGGGACAGTCGCCGCCCGCCGAGACCGACCGACCACTTTCCCAGTAGCCGCCGTGCGTGTGAACGCAACATGCCTCCTGCAAACAATTCTACATATTTTAAATAGGGTCCCCCCTCCAAAAAAAAAAAAAAAAACCGAGAAAAAAGAGGGGACGATAAATGCTTGTCGAACTGGGAGGTCCCACACGTGCATAAATTGGACGTTGTTGTGGGTGTTGCATAATGTAGATGGTGAATGTGACCAGGTTGGACACTGTCGGATACATTATTCTCGATTCTACATCGATCGACGTGCGAAAAACCTGCCCAAAACAGCACAAACTTGAAATTACTGATGAAACGACACATCAAACAAAATGTTCCGCGATATCACAAATTAGATATCTCGCCATTGCTCTCGAGAATCCTCGAATCAGTCATGCGGCGTCGAAGAATTGTGAAGAAAGAGTTTGGTACTCTTGTGATATTGAAAATGACGGAGAGTGTACTTGGGACAGAGAATATACTGACATCGTGATATGTCGCGTCTATTTGAAATGTGAGCATTGAATGTGGTTACTAACACAAGCGATCACCGTAAATTCCATGCGCTCTCGAGTCTCAACAGAAGCCCCCCCTTCGAGTCTCGGACTTGGGATATTTTCCCGAGTTCGGACATACCTCATTTGAGATATTTTCCTATCGAAGAAAGCAAGGCAAAAGTGGATTAAATTGCGGCCGGCTAGACACTTTACCTCGCTGCCATAAGCTAAAATGCTGCTGGAGGAGGAAAAAAACTGCAATTCGAGACAGATCGTCTCGAGGTTCTCTTCTTCTCGCGTTTACCTCAAAATTGCAGGGACGCCCCTTATATATCACGAAATCCGTGCGTCATCTTTTGTAACTTATTATTCTTGAGTAATCAGTAATGCTGCACGCCGTTGTATGAGCTAATTTTGTACATCGGATACGGGGAAAACAGCCAAAACTTCTTTGCTAGGATCTCTTTAGTTCGCCTAATTAACCAAACACGAGCCTACTGCATTCCCTTTTTTGTGAAAATTTTACAGCACGTGACGCACGTGCTCTTGCCGAGCCGTCTATCGGGAGCTACGAACTCCGTGCAAACGCGGAGCAAATGAACGGGAATGAAGTCGCCACGTCGAAACGACGTCGCCCGGGAGCTACGCGACGCGGAGGAATCGAAAGTCGAATCCGGGGACAGCTCAGCCGGGGGTTTGTCCGGGTGTCGGCAACGGACTAATTAAAGAGAAGTATCAGATTGCGGTGGGTCCCGCGCTCGTGGGGGGATTCCGATTTTGCACAGGCCCGAATCTCAATTGGATGGACCCCACCGCGATGACGTGGAGCCCCCTTCTTTTTTTGGTTCTGTCTTCGTCTTTCTCGGCTCTTCTTGCGTCTCTTTCTGAAGACTGGCTCCGATTGGTTTTTCCTTCTTTAATAAGGAAAGCATTTTTTTTATTTTTTATTTTTGGGGTCGAAAAGGTAAGAATAATTAAGAGGTCAAGAAGGGCAATTTTTTGTTTTTTTTGGTCGAATAAGACGGGTGCTGGACATGACTTAATTTTTGGCTTCCAAACAGATATCTTATGTTGTCCATTTGCCAAAGAATCATCCATCTCCATACAGGAGACATCTGCCCGTGAGGTCCGGTGCATATCACGCACTTAGCTAGTGTACATATCAAGTTTCTGAACCGTATAGTCCCGCATCATGTGAAAAAAGTAGACCGAAGCCCCACATCGCTCCGTATAAATGAACAAAAATCTCACTTCGGCCCGTTTGTTTGAAGGGAAATTGCTTTTTCAAAAATTTGTTTTCCAATTCTGCGGTGTTTGAACCACGGAAAGCCAATCGATCTAAAATGTTTTTCCATGGACTGGAAATAGCAAGAAGCCAAACAAATATCTTATGTTGTCCATTTGCCAAAGACTCATCTCCTTACCGGAGACATCGCTTGCGAGGTGCGATCCATATCACGCATTTAGCTAGTATACATATCGGGTTTCTGAATCGTAGTCCCACATCATGTGAAAAAAGTAGACCGAAGTCCCACATCACTCCGTATAAATTAACAAAAATCTTATGTTGGGCCGTTTGTTTGAAGGGAAACTACTTTTCGAAAATTTGTTTTCCAGCTTTATGGTGTTTGAATGATGGAACACCGATTGATCTAAAGGAAATTATAGAGGAGAAGCTCTTGAGTATCAGTTCATCGCAATTCCACATCAAGAACGATAAATCCGAAACAAGACTTGTAAATTTCTCTATTTTATTATTGTGATTCATATATTTAAACGTGATAATCTTGGCTTGCTAGCTTGCATTTGGTATCGGAGTCTACACATTTTAGATCTTGAATCACATTTTGGGTATTTTTGGAAATTTTATTTTAAGTAAAACTGAAATCTGATTATATATTCGAAAAAGTGCTCATTGAGACAAGAAAAACCTTGGGTTGTTCGCTGCCGGAGGAGGCTAGATGCACCACGCACCAGCAATAATACCATGTGACGTCACTGTGACGTCAGCCAGGTTTGGAGCCAGACCCAACTCGACCTGAATGACTCAACTCGACCCCTTTACCCTAGCCCGATTCATTGACAACTTGACTCGGGCTGTTCAATCGGACCGATCTTGGACCAATTCGACTGAGCCGCTGGACTCGGTTCAACTTGTTGGTTAGGGAATGGCGTTTGGACCGGATTTCTGGACTGGCCGATGAAATGACACGTGCGAGAAAAGTTATGCTTCATTCAACAATGCTTCGATGGAGATAACCTTTTAACAGGATCTAGAACATTACCCTTGAGGAACAACATTCTTGTGTCAAGGTCAGAGGCTACGCACTGGCCAACACCAAAGACAGGGCTCATCATTATCAGTATTGGGGTAGACAAAGGAAGAATAGACATCAATCATTATCAACGTTGAGGTAGCCAAAGGAAGAACAGACAGCAATCGCACAAAATCACACTACAAGAAAAGCTAAATGGTTTCACAAAATGCATATGCACTTTCTTCTGTAAAATCCTTACGGTTCTCACAATAAAACGTGAGGCAAAATTAGGAAAAGAACAAGGACCTAACGTCGTAAGCAAAAACAATATTCTAAGCACCAGTTGCCATATAAGTAGAAGAGAAGACATTGGTATAAATTCTTCAACGTACTCTTGACAAACTTCTATTCCAATGTTGGAGTGAGAGCTGATGACTTTGAAAATGATGAGCCACCTGCATGATGGTAAAGTGGCGCGAGTAATATGAAGATCCAACCACCTGAAAGACGATATAAACTTTACCTGAAGAAGAACAAGAGCATTGCAAACTTGATTTGATTGTGCAGCAGTTAAATTTGGTGGCGACAGGACAGGGTAATATGAAGATTATCTCCCGAATGTACAACAAATCAAACAAAAGAACACAAAAAAAGCATAAAAATAACCAACCGTGGATCATATCAGCAATTAGGAAAGCCTATTATGCATACAAAATGAAGCGTAGAAGCATTTCATATTCCGATGACTGAAACTATAATAGTCACTAAGGCTGCGTATGGTAACACTCCAGAAAAAGTGTTTCTGTTCCCAAAGTGTTCCCAGAACATTTTGGAACAGAAACATGTA
Organism: Psidium friedrichsthalianum; assembly: GCA_019149425.1. Lineage (NCBI taxonomy): Eukaryota > Viridiplantae > Streptophyta > Magnoliopsida > Myrtales > Myrtaceae > Psidium > Psidium friedrichsthalianum. Next base: position 57,464 of record JAGVVM010001593.1, read on the forward strand.
TAGTTAAAAAGTGTTTTCAAAATGTTTCAGGAATACTTTTAACAAATAAAAACATTGTTAGAGTAGAAACAAGAAACAAGAAAAACTTACTTCTGTGTTTCTAAAACGCTTTTTAGAAACATATTTGGAATATTTTTTTTTTTTATAAATAACTAGGAACACTTTCTTGCTAGGATGGTGGAACTTTCCACGATCCCCCCACCAATGCCCTTATCCTTTGAGTGGGAGTCCGACTTGTTCCTAGAATTCATCTTGAACTCTACCCTAGGCTTGGCTATAGGCTTGGCCACAGCCATGGCCAATGCAAGATCGGTTGTGTTGCATTGCTTCACCTCTTGCTTTATCGACCTCTAGCAAATTGGTGATAGGTCTTGTTGTCGTTCATAGAAGGAATCTATAGTAACAGCTTTGAAAACTTTACATATTATTAGACTCCTCCTTTCTGCTCCAAGTGTCGGAGTTCATCTCAGGCCTCTTCCTTGCATACGCCGGATAGAACTGTCATGGAAACTCCATGAGGAACACTTCTCAAGTTGGGAATGATCCGCCACTCCAATCATCACACCCACGACACCACCACACTAGTGCATTTCAATTAAATACATGGATGTAGTACTCGCCTTGAGGGCATCATCCGTTATCCCCATCGCTTGAAAGTACTGGTTCATGCACCAAAGAGAGTTGTCCTTGTCATTGGCTACCCTTGAGCCCTTGAACTCCTTAGGCTTCATGCGTCCACTCGTGGAACAAGTTGAACCGTGATCACCCCGTTCACGCATGCAGCTTCAACCTTGGTGACCTTCGCCTTGAGAGCATCCAACTCACCGCACATAACCTCCACCAAGGCTCGCGAGTTGTTGTTCTGTCGTCTAAGTTCTTCGACAGTGTACGTTAAGGTGCCCAATACTTCGCCTCGAAGTTCCCCCATGCCGGTCTTTAGCTCTTGCACCTCTGCTTCAGGCACATGCTCCTCGGCCTCGTCTCCAATGGCATTTTCGAACATATCCTCGACCATTCATTAGACGTCAGCGAGTGTGATCTCCATCTTCACTACTCGAGTCTCCAACTCCCTCATCGCTTCCCGAGAATGAGAATGAGCACATCCCTTCTTAGACTTGCTAGCTTTCTCAGCATCCCTTCCACTACGCTCCTCCATGGCCTTCTCACCATGGGCAAAGGTCATGTTGGAAGGATGTTCCATCACTCCTCAGATGAATCTAGCTACACTTGAATGGATGGGTCATGATACCACTTGTCACGGGCTGATCGATTCAAGACTCAATCTTTCAATAGCCTGTGCAGCCTTAGGGTCTTCTTCCCCAAGTCAGCCTTTCCTCACTCAACTCACTAGACTCTAGAGAGAGAAACTAGAGAGAGAAGCTCTAGATATCATATTACTTGTGAGATGAGATGAACAAATGAGGGGAGGAGAACCTCTTATATACAAATACTCGTACAATGAGGACCATAGGTACGTAATTCCCATTTTGCCTGCCCCTAGGACCTTTCTAGAATTTCCTAGAGCGTTCTCCATTCTTCCTTGGAAATTCACGATCCGTCATGCCCAGAACCCTCTTGGAATGATGCGCTTTGCCCGGACCGTGTCACTAGGCTGTTAGCATAACGTGCTGAACTAGTTAATGCACACCATTAGTGAGACCTCTCCTTAAAGTGACAAGCGTTTGCTATAATTTTGCAGAAAACTCAGATTAAATTTTGTCTCGCTGTAGAAATTGACAATATCGAATTAATAGGGCAAGAAAAACTTACTGATTGCCCTAGAGAATGCATGCCATGTAAATCTGTATATTCGCAGAAATTATCAATTACGAGTTTTTATCATTCCACGGAGATTCTGAGGACTCACTCAATAACAGAGGTGGATATCCCAATCCAAAATTTGCATTATGGAAGCTAACGCAGATGCAGCACAGCACGAGAACAAGTAGAGGTTTCACAGAACTAAACAACAACAATACTTCCTTATCTGGAGTCGAACTCAAATACCGCATAATTACATCAAGAGGTACAGAGGGACAGAGATGTGCACAATGTGTCGAAATCCATGCCAACATGAAAACACAGCAAATGAAGTTTGACAAAACATCAATGAAACTACGCAGGCATTAGCAAGAACCTCAAGCAATCATGGTCCGAACTCAGTATCGAATTTACAAGTTCTACGCCACAACATCTCCCTATTCTGGTGAGACTATAAGCTCTTTACTCTCACAAAGATCGAGCAACGGATAATGCAGTCAAATGAACAAGTGACGGAACCCTAATGACTGGGGACAGTTTCCATAACAGAGAGAAACCAAAGCCAACCGTCGCAACGACAAAACTTTGGTTAATGAAAATAATGTTAGCTAAACACCAATTATTAGGCGTAAACATACATTCTATCAATTAGAAATGTTAAATAAATTGAAAACCTTCAATAATTTTTTACTATAAAATTAAATAAAAATAGACTAATCAAACGATCTCTTGTTGGTCTAAATGGACGGAGTTAACAGAAGGACTCGATTGCGCAAATGTGATAATTTTTATGACTTAATTGCACTTTTGTAAGTTTTATTATTCAATTGCATCTTCGTGACAAGTTTTAGGATTTTTAGTGGTCATATCCCTAAAAAAAAGTTTTGAATGCATACCATTTCCTACATATAGTAGTCACTTTCGACAGATTTTTTAGTTTTATTTTTTTTTGTTCAGTTACTTTAAATAGAATTTTCATGCACGTAATCATAGCTATTATACTAGCAGTTTTAGAATTAACTTCATAAAAACTAAAAAAATTGACACGAAGAACAAAACAAGAAAGAGATAATGAAGTCTTGTTTTACGTACCCTCGAAAGCGAGAACCAAATATAAGGATGGTGTCTTCCAAATGATTACTATATATCTTACCTTAAAAGTGCTTGAAATGTAAGGCAAATGCGGCCAGCGAAAAGTGCCTTGTCTCTCTTGCACCTAAAGTTTGAATTTTATGTCTCAATATAGTATTATTCTTCTTCTTTTTGTTAGGAAAGTAAAATATATCGTCACAACTCAAGTGGGTTGGCGAGGTGCATAGTGATGGGCCTCAGACAAGTATCGTCACGTCACGAGGTCTGTCCTCTCTGTTCGCTGCATGCTACTCCAACACCTTGAGGGTCACATACCTAATGGAGTTTGGACTTATATCAGTCGTGATTTTGCTGGCTGTTTCATGGATCCTCGGGAGATTATTGCTCAGAGATACTTTGTGGCTCCAAGTTTATGTACTTATGATCCGCTTTCTCGTTCTAAAAAAATCAAGTTGGGTTTTGATGGAAACAGTCACTTGATTCAATGTAGAATTTACGTACCCAAGACTTATAAACTATTTGGGATTTGAGCGGCTTTAATCGCTTCTAGACCTACAGGAATTTCTCGTAGTCAACCAGCTATCTTTATGGAACTTTGGACTGAACTTTTAGAGCTTTTTTTTTTTTCTTGTTTGCTATCAGAGCTTATGTTGTGTTAGCTACGAATAATGCGGAGAATAGAATTGAGTAATTTCTGTGATATATTTGCATAATAAGAGTAGATGAGCTATTTATAGGCTTTACAAGGATGATTATCTATAGTAACAGAATATTGCTAGTCAATTACAATCAATCATGATGAATTAGGAAAAATAATGCACAATGCTGAGAGATACACAAATCAAGGGGAATATATTTCTAACATCCTCACGAATTGAAGCTGATGTAAAAGATGCCACCTCACTTTTGGAGAAAGCACCTTGAAAGCCCTCAAGTGGATGTTCTTGCCAAAAACAGAAGTAGTCAGATCAATCGTGAAGTTTAAAACGAGATGAACAGTGCCATGAAGCACGTAATAGCGTATAACATAAACAAATATATTTTAGTTTGTTTGGGGTGCGCCCATGAAAAACATCATTATGAGCTATTTAGATAATACTCTGACTATCACAATAAATGATTGTTCCACTTTATGGCAAACGACCATGTCGAGTAATAATTGGCGCAACCATAACAATTATCTGTCGTATTAGCGAGGGCTTGATATTCTACTCTTGACCTATCATGGAGCGACAATCAAGACAGTCTCCTAACTAGTTATTGTTGAAATAAGTCTTCAACTCTAAGGAAGAACGAACATAAAAAAGAAAACCAAGACATAAGTTGCCCTCAATGTATTGAAGAATTCGAAGAATACTAGCCAAGTGAGTCGTAGCAGCATGGTCATAAACTGACTAACAACATGAATATCATAGGCGATGTCAGGACATTAATAGCGAGGAATCAAGACATCAACTCGTTGGCGATAGAGTGCAACATTCAAAAGAGGAGTCCCAATTTGGCCATCAAATCTAGCGTTAGTCTCAATGAGAGTTGTAGAAATTTTGTTTTAATGAGTCTTGCTCACGCAAGAAGATCGGTGGGATATTTCGCTTGAGAAAGATAACAACTAGAGGAATTCGAAGCAGCTTTATCAACGTACTAGTAAATTATAAATTTGTAAGAATCATCCCAATTTAACACGATGAAGTTCCCTGTGAGGGTTGCCACATTATTACTTGCATCAAACATGAGAGACACCTTTTTTGTTCGAACTCTCGACTAAGTACACTCACAAAGAATTTCTCGAAACAATTACTGCCACCATAATGGGAGAACGACATGCTTACATAGACATCGCATTTCTATGTATCTGCGGAACAAGTCTAGCGCATTGACTGGAGGAGAAGAGGAGTGACATTATGTTCTCATTTTTGCCTATTTTCATGGTTGAAAGAATAAATAATATTAAAGTTCCGTTTTTTTTTTAGAAAAATAAATGATTTGAAAAGCACACTCTAAAAATATAACTTGTGTCGCTTGTAATAAATCAGTTAATGAAAAATATTTTCATCATTGAAAATAATTTATTCCTAACATCTTCGATGAATGATGAAAATATTTTTTTCGTTTATTCATTTTGTAAGCGAGACAAGTGACCATTTCTAGAAAAAAAAATTTTTATTCATTTTCCACGAAATAAATGGAACTAACTCTCTGCTAAAAATAGGTGTATGAAAGATTGAGACAGAAATCTTTTCGCAATTCACAAAAAGGAGATACTTTCATTCACTCTTCTTCATTTCTTAGTTTTTTTAATCATTATTTCATTGGACCTTGAAAATATTCTCCTAATGGAAACCCAAAAAATTCAATATTTGGAGACATTTTTGGTGACACGATCTCTTGTATCACTTACAAAAATAGATGTACGCATGGACTTCTATTTCGAAATGCTTTTCATTTACTAATTTTTCTAAGCAATAAAGCAATTATATTTTTTCATGAAATAAATATATTCAAAATCAATCAAAACGCCACCTACCTCCGAGTCAAGGTGGAGACTCAATGGTCCGAAGGTCACCATACCATGTTTATCTGTTTTTTTTTTTGTACTATTTTGGATAATGTATCCATGTTTTGCTCATCTGCATTGTAAGTCTGTCGTTGCACATGACAATTAATATGGTTTTATCTATACTAGCTTATGGGGGCAGTGTCGAATACAGCACTCAGTCTTTATCCACCTTAAATTAAACTACTGTTCCCAACTGAAGAAAGAGACGGTGATGGGGGTCCCATTTCTTTGACTTACAAAGCAATCTTTATAACACACACACCAAAAAAAAAAAAAAAATTGCAATTTGTGGAGCTAAAACAATTGAGGTGAACGAACACATGGTGGGTCTGCAATAGGGGCTCTCATTTATTCTCACGGATTAATTAATGAACTTTAGGCGTGAATCTGCGGAAATGCGATTGGTCGGTCAACAAAATACTTGCACACCACACACACGCACGCACATTGTGTTATGTAAATGGACACGCAATACATTTTGTCTATAGCCTATCTTTGTCAATGCTTAATGAAAGCCCTCATTTCGGTGCTTGGCTCATGAAGCCATATGTAACCTCCGGGAGCTGAAGATTATATAATTATTTAGTTGTCATATTAATTTTTTTATAGGTAAATTATATCTTCTAAAACGGGAAAATTATCCAAAAATTCCTTATCCTATTGCACTTTACCATTCATGTTAAATCTTTCAATTGTGCCAATATATATATATATATATATATATGAATATATATATTTATCTAGCCCTATTCTATTGCCATTTTACATTGCGAAACCTTGCTCTCTTCTCATGCGTTCTCACCTCAACATTATAATATTATATAAAAATGTCCACTGTTCATAATTGGCTATACCATGTGGGACTGGCGAAACGTCCATTTCAGCAATTTCCGGCCAAAATCAACCGGTGGCTCAATTAGCGACAATTAAAAAGTTTATGATTTTGAAGTGATCAGAAGTGTAATAGATTTAGGACTTTTGGGAAAATTTTCCCTTCTATTAAGTGTATAGAACATTCATGTTTGCGTAAGCTATGAAGTGCCTTATTTTCTCGTCCAGTGGGTCTGTTAAACAGCTATATAAAGAAATTAAGAAATTAAAATCCTTTCGCCAACTAGCCAACAGCTAAGAAATTAATCAAGAACGCCTTTTTTATCCCGTTTGTTTTATGAATACTCGTGCGGGGCTCGCTGCTGATTTGCTCGTACAGTAAAGAAGAGGGAACATTTAAGTGTCCTTCTTCTAAGCGAATTCTATAGACAACACATCATATTCGACTGTTAGACCATGGTAAATACAGTATATTACGTTAGTTGTCGTGATATAAGAAATCCACTAATTTCAATTGTTTCACCAGGGGGGGGGGGGGGGGGGGGCCCCTTTGTTGAACTGCTCTATACGGCCATCTCATTCTAACACGATCAAGGCTTGCTACATATACAACCTCATGTGGGTTACTTCGATAAGCGTTCTCATATACTTTAACTCAGTAAAGCCTGTATTCTTCTTTCAATGATCACTACATAGTGTGCGTTGACAGTGTGGTATGCACTTGATGCACTTGTGAATCGTAATAATGATGGATGTGCTCTGCTTGTCGCATCCAAGTGTAGTTCATCTTGATTCTGTGATTGCATGCTAAGTGCACCAACGCGGTGCTACATATGTGTCTATCTACACGCGTTGTCGTGGCGGGTGTGGATCACACACTGAGGTTTATATATCCCATTTGTGACGTGTAGCTATCGCATTTTTAGTCGATGTCATCAATGTGTCATTGGGTGAATTTATATAGTATTCAATCTGGCATTATTCCATTTCTTTTGATCTGAAGGTCTACATACGGCCAAGTAGCTTCAATATGTTAGATCTTTGAAGGAGTATATCCCTTACAGAGTCCCATGAAATCTATTATGTGGTCTCAAAGTAAGAACAGTCGGCACCAATTGGTGAGATTCAAATATATGACCTCAATTTTCCTTAAAGGAAATCCCTTAATGCACCAACTAACTGCGCCAAACTGGAGTTGTCTGGTGTACTCTTTGTGTGATTTGAGATGAAATAGTTATGGTACATCCATTCTACACCATCATTGACTCTCAAGAAATAAATAGTGTAGAAATATATTTCTTCTTTTCACATAGCCTCAAAGTTGTTCCTGGGACTAGGTATTTTTTTTTTTGGCTATCTGAAAATATCAGCTAACTTTAGGTATGTAAATGACCCATTAAACTCTGCCACCACAAGATAGGTAGTCGCGTAATAAAAGTAAGTTTTTTAAAAAAAAAAGTAAGTACACTTATGATTTAAAGAGTACTTCTTTGACTATGGAGATGAAAGAGAGGAGAGAGAGATAGATGTAGAGAGAGAGAGAGAGAGTTAAAACCCTAGAGATGGTGAACACAGCTTGATCCATGCATACGTCGCAGCAAAAGTCCTGCAAATTGAACTTTAGTCTTCCGATGTCGAGAAACTAGTGGTGGACATTGTGACGACAGAGGAAGGCCTTTTCTTTTCTTCTCTTTCAAAGTCACTTAGTTGTTGAGAGTGCATTTAAATGCCTTACACGGTTTCCAGTTGAGATGATGTGCCAAATTTAAGACCCCTCTCAATCTTTAGACTCTTGCTCAGTTGCTCACTTCTATAAAAGCCCCTCTCTCGTCCCTCCACTACTCACCAAACAAATCAAGTTCTCTCAAAGAATTTGATTAACAGCTCACGTTGAAGATGGTCACTTCCAAGTTTTGCTTGCCTCGTTGTCTCCTTGGTGCTCTACTTTGCACCTCTGGCTACTCTAGGGTGCTTTTGGGTGAGAAGGGGGGCTGTCTCGAGGAGGAGAAGTAACGGATGGTGGCCTTGGTGTGGACGTGGGGGTGTGGTGGCTTTGTAGTGCTTGAGTTGGTTTGTGTGGATCGGTAGGATTGGTGTGGTGTGTGGGTTGCTCGGTGCTGCGGAGCGGCAGCTGGCTTTGGAGGGGGGGCTGGTGCCGGTGGGTGGGACACTTTGGAAAGGTGGCGCCTAGGCGGAGGGGTGGGGTGGTTTTGGAGGTGGCGGCGGTGGAGGATTAGGCAGTGGCTATGTAGTGGTGGGAGTCGGGGGTCGGTGGGACGATGGGGTGTGGCTGTGCTGGCGTGTGGGATAGGTGGTGGGGCTGGTGCTGGAA
>JAGVVM010001594.1:0-44161 GCA_019149425.1 Psidium friedrichsthalianum
CCATCGAGTGAAAAAGGTACGTTTGTCAGCACAGCGGTTGGTGGCCTTAAGCCGGAAGGTCCGTAGCCTATGCCGTAGAAAAATGAGAGAGAGAGACAGCAGAGAGAGAGGAGAGAACGTTGGAGCTAGCGTCGAGCTCGAGGCCGGTCCGAACTAAGACTATGCTGAAAACAGGTGAAAAATAACAAATAAAAACTCACATCCATTTATTAAATTTTTGTCTTTTAGCCAAACCTCATAAATGTTGAGAACAAAATGCAATTAGAAATTTAAGATCACTGCCGTGACAATTTCGCACAACGAATGCGACGAATTCATTTTATATAATTGACAGATAAGCGACTATGACATGATTAAGTCGGCCTGAGCGAAATAGGAGAATACATTTCTATAGCGTGATTAAGGAAACGATTCTAAACCTTTCAAGCTCCAATCTGTGACCGTCCAACAATTTAAATCATCACTTGTCAGTCCGAAAATTGGTATCCATTTTTTTTACCCAAAAATTCAGAGATTTATTATTTCTACATATTCTAAAATTCTACAGACGACCACAACTCCTCCCCACTAAGAAATTTCCATCTCGAATTAGACTGCTGTTAAATAAACTCTTCAAAAGACAAGAGCATGACCCAGATATTCCATAACTTCCTTGCTTCCCAAGTTGCTACTTACTGTTCCATGATGCTTGCCTAAAACCACTACTTTGACCACCAGATCGTATTGTTTACGCGCGATAGCTATGTGCCCTCTCTATCTTGTCTATGATCCTCACCGCACCCAGCGCTCTACATACGATAGCCTATTACGTTCCAACTCGCATACTAGACTAACAAAGCTCACCATATAAGCAGCGGTCATGGCCTCATACCTTCGCTATCAGCATTCGAAATACATGGCAAGACATTCGTGCACCCTGCCCCGCCCAAGTCAAGCATTTATTAGACAGCAACGCAAGGCGCATATGACCAAAGTTTTTTTTCGATACTGCCAACTCCGAGAATTCAAACGCGTCCTACATACCCGGGGACTCAACTTTCCCGGCTTTGCTCAAAATGCCAGACTTTAATCACTCTCATTCAGGCTGATACCCTTTAGGAATCACCGCGATACACCCATTGAAATTACTAAGCTGAGGTACTACGCTCCTGTCTGGCCCTTTAACTTTTTCTCAACGATCGATGCTGCGGCCTGCATCCTTGAATAGTATCTCTGCATAACCTTTGATAGCACTACTCCACCAAGCTACTTCTTTACATTTTGTACCAAGCTTAAGGAATTCTGGCTAGATTACTCCCTTTCGCACACTTCATCTCTGCCGTAATATACAGGCGTATTCCTACAAGCGCAAACTACATAAAGTGGTCCATCGAACTGGTAGCCATCCGCTAGCATACTCTATTAGTAGTTCGTATGTCTTTGTTAGTCAGCCAAACTCAATTAGGATAGCCAATATGTTCCTCCTAGCTTACCTTAAAGCCACAGAACACAGACTCTGCAAAATATAGTCCTTAACCATTGAAATTGATCCATTCTACAGAATATATGAAATATCATCTCTGCGAGTTAGGTAGGTTGACTTGACATCTAATTTTGTAAGCGCATGTTGGCTCATCAACAGTAGGCTATCAATTGAATTGCTCAACATTGTACAGTTAGCCAAATGCTTATCTGCATGGCTTTTTCCCAAAAGTGCCGCAAGTAGCTACTTAAGGTTTACGATACTTATGTGTGCATCCTGTCCACTGGCACTCCATAGAATGTCTCATAGATCGTCGCACTTCACATAGTGAGCTCAGCCACATACACTTGTCCAAAGCCAAAGTCCTTTATACACAAGAAATGAAAATGTGCTGACTTCGCTTAATATAATCTCAACCAGAAACCACACCGCAAATCAAATCATTCCCCTCTTGACTCCTTGCGCTGGTGCGGTACTAACACTACGTACTGGCAATGTCTTCTGATAGTCCGTAAGAGTTCGTGCGATTAGCCACGACATGGAGCCTATCAAGAAAGAATAGATAGTCCCCGTAAGGTTAATACGACACTGGCACGAACGAAAGCTATCAGAGATAAACCATTAACTAGGCAGCGGACCGTACAACTAGCACAGATTTAGAATCCATTATGTGTCACCAACCCATGAATTATACAACCCAATCAATTTCATATTTTATAACTGAACACGAATAGCGAAATTCTTACCAGCTGACAAACATGAGTCACTTTGATTATTCGCAATTAGACGTCACTCTCGACCTCAGCAATCGGTAATGACATATCATAGCATTTTAATTATTAAAACAACCACAATGGCTTCTAGGCTACCAATCAAATCAGTCAAACAATTCATCGGTCACTCGACTCTAGTCATCACTCGCTCGCGATCACAATTTCAGTCATTAGTCAGTTAACATCCAACTAGCCATATACCACCTCGCTACTCGATCCTAACTTATTTATCGTGGCCATTTAACCTAAACCCAATCTCTAACTAAACTCGGCTATAATTAGACTACTCAAATGTCTAATTAATTAGTCCCGAACATAACTAACGTCTTAATCGAGGGTTAGAGGCAACTCACTACGCGTTGGTAACGACGTGCGAAACGCGGATTGATCTGCCCGTTGGCGATAGATGTTGACAAGCGGCGGCGACGGCGATGTCTAGGATGATGATGCGAGTTGGTGGTAACGGCGACTCAGTAGTGCCGCTGCATAACGGGAGGTATCGACGGCTGGAGTTAGCGAGGGTGCGAAGCTGGAGGGGCTGGCAGAGGCTGGTCGTGGTGGTTAGGAGGATGGCGAGCGGAGGGTAAGCGGTGGCTCTGCTAGATTGGCTTGGCCGAGGCGAAGGTGACGTTGATGGCGAGCTCGGCTAGAGATGACAGCGCTCTGGCAGGCAGAGGAGCTGGTGGCATCGGTGGTGAGAGGCGAGGCGCGATGGAGGACTCGGGCTTGAGGTGGGTTCCGCGACAATGGCTCAAGTTGGGGCTAGTGCAGCTAGCAACGGTGAGGTAGAAACGCTGGACAATGGTGGCGTAGCTAGTACGAGCTATAGGAGGCGGCTGGGCAAACAGCGCAGCTGGTCGCGAGCTAACAGGCGAAGGAGCTAGGGCAGGGGTATTGGCATGGTGGAGGAACGATGATGATGATAAAGGGGCTGTGGGAGGCTGGATGACGAAGTGATGGTGCGGCTCGGCTCACGCGACAGTGGCAGAGGCTAGCTGGCGGCAGTGTAGCAAGGCTGGGCAGCTACGATTGGTTGGGCGGAGGCTGGAGGAGTGGCTGGGTGTTGGGCCGGCAAAATAGGAGGAGGACGAAGAAGAAGACCTGTCCAGTAGCAAATAGATGGGAAAAAGAAACTTTCCCCCGAGCTATAGTAAAATCTAGGGGAAAGTACACGTTGGAAAGGAGAAAAGGTGATGGTGAGTAGAGGGTTGGTGGCCTTGGGAAGGTCTTAACACGGCAAGAAAATAAGAGAGAGAGAGAGAGAGAGAGAGAGAGAGACGTCGGCAGTGGGGAGGTGAGGCTAGCAAAAAGGCTAGGGGAAAAAAAGGGAAAAATAATAATAAAAAAGTCACATCTAATTTTAAATTTTCTTGTCTTTTTAGCTCATAAATTTGAGGGAAAAAATTATAATTACGAAATTTGGGACAAGATGAAAATTTTACACAATAAATGGGAACATTTTTCGAATTTACGCAATGAGGACTAGGACATGATTAGGTTCGGTGCGAACGGAGAATTTTTTACGGCATGATTAAACGAAATTCAAACGCCGGACTATATTTTCTAGTGTTTTGCTGAACTATGAAAAAGACTCGAAAAGTATTTTACATTGTTTGGTATGGAAAATTGAATTCCTCCATGCACTCCTTTCAATAACTTTGTTTTTCTGTTTTTCCTTTCATTTTTATTTTTTAAATTTAATTTTTTTATGTTTTAAATTTTAACTTTTTATTTTTCCTTTTTCTCTTTTCTCTTTTTTTTTAATGTTTCTTTTTTTACTATTCCCGCGTTCACCTCCCCTTGTTCCAATTCTCCTCCATTTTCGGCGTCTGCAACTAAAAAAAAAAACTTCGATATGATAAGAAGACAAGTTCTTGATTCTAACCCCCCCCCCCCCCACATACAAAAAAAAATGGTTCTTGATCGAAACATAACTAGAAGGGAGGAGAAAACTTTCGATTATCAACAAAGAGACGAGCAACGATTCACACTGGCACTGACCCATTTGACCTTGTTCGCTGGCTGATCAGAAAGACGGCTCCTTTTTTTTTTTTTTTCAAACTCCAGTCCTCCGATATTGTAATGCCGACAACACAGCTAAGAACCCCCGAGCGTGTTGGTATCGAATGCATGTCGGACACCGACATGCGCTCCTTCCTCCTCTCAAAAGAAGTAATCATTTTCCCCATTTGTGAAGGAGTTTTTTTTTTTCAAGAGAGGAAAATATTTTCCTGGACTAGTTTATTTTCCAGGAACAAAAGTCCTAAAAATATTTTTTAGGAAGTTATTTTCTGTAAGACAAATAGAGCCTAAATGCGGTCGATGATGATGAGAGTGTGGATTCTCTCTATCGATGGACTCATTTCATGCATGCAAAGCACCAGGTTATTGCTTCTTGCGAGGTAGAGTATTGTTTATATAATTATTAGACATTGGTAAGCATTATAATTGTGTGATTAAATAATGGCTTTGACATTAATTAGCTCTAGTCAATTTGCTCTATTCATATGTGGAGGCATTAACTGATTCTCTACCTACCATCCGATTTATTATTGGACACGAAAATTGTTCGAATGGGCCAATTATTCGAGTCGTGTGTTAGACAACACGAATAATTTTCTTAGAAGAATTTGAATATTGAGTCCGAACAACAACTACATAGTCGATACGACTAGTCGTAAGTCATGTGATGGTTGAAATAGAGGGACGAATATTAAGTGACAGAGTCCGAGCTTTCTGGCTTCACATGATTCCTTTTAATTCGCTGTCCATGTGCTTGAGGAATACAAATGAAATCATAGTAATGAGCTATAGTTAATTAAAAATCAAGAATAGAAAAACGTAGTTAACATGATGCACGGAGAATGTTTTAGGCCGTTTGATTTGGGGTTGGACACCACAAGAAAGTTTTAACCAATTCATAAGCAGTTGTTTTTATGTGTGTGTCCAGTTCGAGATCACAGTATATACTGGTGAAATGTCCATGTACAGGTCTAAGGGAGCATTTATTTCTCGAAAGTGAATGGTATAAAAAAAATATTTATTCTAAAAAGTATCAATTGAATCACTTATAAAGATATATAAACAAAAAATATTCCCGTCATTCGAAAATGTTAACACGTTAATTGTTATCAATGATTATAGAATTTTTTATTGACTTATTATTTCAAATGATACAAGCAATCATTTTTAGAAAATATTTTTTCATATCACTCATCTTTCGCAAAACAAACGGAGCCTAAAAATAAAATTTTATATCTTTTGTAAAATCATATGAATTTACATGAGATGTTCAATTTTCAAAGATACATTTATTTAAATCAATAATCATTTTGTTGTATTTAGTTTCCTCATAAGAAAATTAATGGGATTTACATCAGCTCACGAATCTGATCATGTTTAAATATGGATAAATACACTAAAGATGTCATAACTTTTGTATGATACTTATAACTTTTTTCTATCACAGAGTCCCATAACTTCTAAAAACTATTCATTTGAATGTCATAATTTTTAATTGAACACTTAAGAGCTAAAACATTTTTAAAATGTTCACCCAAGTGAGGGGAATCCAACGTGGCACAACATTTATTATGTTTAAAAAAATATTTCTTATATTTAAAAGATCAATGTTCTTGGTTCTCAATTCAACGCGGAATTGAAAGGCAATTGAAATTCTACACAATGGTGGTTGTGACCTTGATCAGCTACGAAAGTCTAGGGCGGCTTGAATCTTTCCAAATCTCCAGTTTGAAACTTGAACTTGTTACTATTAGAAATTCAATTGTAATCGACAAGTTTAAAAGCATATGAGCCGTAACGCCATATCGACGTTGCATGTCTGCTTGAAATTACCATGAATCTTCCAAGTAGTTACGAGCAATGAAAAGTATTATTAACTCGCTAGTAATTATTTATAGTATTCATCGAAAGGTCATGGGCTTGTAATGTTTGTAAATGTTGCTGACGGGTCGGATCAAGTACGTGTCGGAGCCTGTTTTGTCTCTTTCACATGCATACATTCTAGGAAAGAGCATGATCATAGAAAAAAGTCAGTAGTTGTCACGAATCAGTAATCGCCCTGGATTCTATTAGATAGGAAGATAGGGGTATAACGTAAACTTCTTATTGTCCTATTTTTCTGTCCTCATATGTTTGTTGTATTTTCCTGCCTTTTTATATTTTTATTTGTCGTCTTCAGTGAAGAAGAAAAATAGTCATTTTAACCGGTGAAAGGAAAAGCCATTTTCTTTTAATATACCGACGCAGCAACAATAGGGGTTAACACAAATCGAGATAAATACAAGATTTGTAAACACGAGTCGAACTTGCAAACACATAAATTTGCTTGATAACAAAATAAAGTCTCTCATTAGTTAATTCGTTAGAAGAAATCCACCAATGATGATAGTTCAAGTTTTCAATTAAAATCCTGATGACGTTCCACATATATCCACCAATAAGAAAACCTAACCTAACAAATCTTAAATATCTAAATGAAAACTACTTAGAATTAATCAATCACCCGATATCCTAACATCTGTTAGGAAATATAGCAATCGATTGGGAAGAAATAGAATCAAAATTTGAGATGTGAATTCACTTTTTAAGGAATTATTTGTCCATCAGCTTTGCTAATGGTTATTGATAAAAATTCTCTAGGATACAACAAAGTTTTGAAATGAGAATATCATGTAGCAATTCTGATGTTTCTATAAGAGCTAGGAAAAAATTGGAGACAATGGCTACATTTCTCTTTTGGAAAGAAACAAAAAAAGAATGTGTAAATAATGTATAGAATCAATGAATTTATAATAGTGAAAAGAACACAACTTTTCGTTTCAAATATAACACAAATTTGATGTCTGAAAAAGTTGTAATTCGAACACAATTCTTCATGTTCGAAAAACTGTTAATTCGAACACAACTTTTCATGTCCGAAAACCATTAATTCTGAAAATTGCAACCTCTCAAAGTATGTAAGACCCCCTAATAACCATTAGACATAACTAATTGAATAAAAATTCAAAATTAAAATTAATAAAAATAACTACAACTCCCATTTGAATAGTCACACTGGCTAGGACACAACAACTAATTTATTATTATATTTTCAAAAATAAAATAATAATCATGTTTGGTCAAATAAAATAACAATCATTGATTAGTGTCAATTTTGATTTGTGACCGCGCAAGCGCTAAATGTGCCTAATAATCACACAACTATAAGCGCAGTCTCATGCCATTGTAGTGGGGTTTAGACCTCTTAACCCATTCATAAATTTGAAAGAGTAAAACAGCTTTTTTTTTTTTGGTCTAGTTCTAACCTACTCCCCCCGAAGGTGGCGATTCGAACCCCCCACCTCCCTCTTCCCAAATGGGAAGTGTCACGCCCCAATCCTTAGGCACGGGCCATCCCAACCAAGAAGCCTCAAGTTGAAAAGAATAGCATCCCAGGTACACTAACGACCAAACTAAAAATTTTACACATCCGGAAACGTTTTAACACTCCTAGACAAATAACAAGCAGAGATAGAAAAAATAGGATACTTCATTAATTCAGCCCAATATTTTCAATATAACGACGAGCAAAGGATCGCTAACCCTACGAAGCTAAACAGCATAAACATAACCCGATTCTTCATGATGGCTCCCTAAGACCAACAAAAGGATAGGTGGATTGGGAAGGGTTAGTTAACTATCTACTCCCAAAAGAGAGGCTACTTCACCCTCAACCATCTTCACTCTGGACTTGAAAAATGATAACAACAACGGGGTGAGAAATAAATCTCAGTGAGTCAACGCCTAAGCCCAAATAAGAAGATCTTCGCTCAGGCATCCCAATTAATAATATGCCAAATCAACCTATTGTTTTATAAAAATACCAGCCAATTCAAGTCTCCTCTCGGAATCCTTTTTACTGGTGGTCACAAGGTTCATTGCACACGACTGGTGTGACTTTACAGTAAAACTGACAGTGTTTTCTGATAGTCCGTAAGATTCGTATAATTGGCACAACACGTTACTATTAGGAAAATAGCACACGACTGGTGTGACTGTACACTACGACTGACAGTGTCTTCTGATAGTCTGTAAGATTCGCACGATTAGCACGATACATTACTATCAGGAAAAATAGCATGTGACTGGTGTGACTTTACGCTACAATTGGCAATATCTTCTGATACTCCGTAAGATTCATACGATTAGCACGACACGGAACTATCATGATAATATTGTACGACTGGCACAGATTTTAAGGCCCTCATGTGACAATTTTCATGAGTTATAAAAATCAGCCAATTTTCAATTTTTCCAACTGAACACGAATAATCAATTTATTTTTCAATCTAACATAAATCACTCCAATTATTGGCAATCCATGTCGATCTCGACCTCAAGCAACCGGCTACGAAAATCTCATAACAATTCCAATTATTTAGACAATCAACTGCCAATGACTACTAGACTACCAATCAATCAGTCAAACAATTCATCGGTCGCTTGGCTTTCGTCCATCACTCGCTCGCGATCACAAATTCAATCAATCAGTCAATCGAATTTTCGACTGGCCACCGACTACTTTGGTACTCAATCTAACTTATTTAATCGTGAGCATTTAACCTAAATCCAGTCTCTAACTAATTCGGCCATGATTAAACTACTCAAATTTCTAATTAAAAATAATTAATTCGCTAATTTAATCCCGAATACAAATTCACGCCTTAGCCAAGAATTAGAGGTCGGCTCACCAACGTCGACTAATTCGACCGGCAGCGGCGAACTCTGGCAAGTAGTGGTGGTTTTTGAAGAGCTGCGATGGTAGCGCGACGAGAACAACGGGTTCTTGGCTAGATGGCGGACGACAGTAGCTCGGTTAAACGGTGAGCTTGGTTGAGCAACAGTGGCGAGGTGGCTCGGCTATGCAACAGCGAGCAGGGGCCACAGGTGGCTAGCTAGACGGCAGTGGCATAACAGCAGCAGCTAGTAACACAAGCACAATCGAAGGACATGCAGCAGCGGATTCTAGCAGCCGAGAAGATGAAGCACCAGCAGCAGCAAAAGGTTTCCATAGCTGAGAGTCCAACGGCCGAGAGAATAAGAAGAAGAAGAATCGGCTGCAGGTGAGGAGCAACTGAGAGAGAAGCAGCAGCAGATTCACAAGCAACTGGGAGCAAGAAGAGAAGCAGCAGTAGCATGCAGCAATCAAAGCCCAACCGAGAGGAAGAGGCGTATCAGTAGGTCAACCAAGAGAATGGAGCTCCAGCAGCTGAGGGAATGAAGCAGTGGCAAGTGGACAAAGAAATCGAGCCGTCGAGAGAAGAAGACGAAGTAGAAACAGAAGGATGTGCAGCAGCTTGAGCTCGAGCAGCAAGCTCAAGCAGCTGAGAAGCAGTAGCAACATGCAGCAAGAGTTGGGGCAGCTGCAATCTCACATGCAGCCGAGGGAAGAAGAGGCGGACAAGAAGCAACAGTGGGTCCACACAGAGGAGTAGTAACAATAAGCAGAAAAGAAGCAACGGCAGCATTAACACAAGGACGCAGTTGAAGGCAAATGGTGTAGTAGCTGAGCAGAAGAAGATGGAGCAGCTGCAGCATGAGGAACACGAGCTGCAGCAGAAAATCCAGCAGCCAAAAAAAAGTCCAATCGAGATGAAGAAAGACGAAGAAAGAAGATGACGTGATGGAGCCACTTTCTTGCATGAACAGTAGGGGAGAATTCAGAAGTTAGGTGGCTGAAATGATGGAGGATGGTCTGACTTACATTGGAAATTGTTACTCGACCGAAATGATGGGGCAGTGCAAGGTATAAGTCCATGAAAAAAAAGAAGCTTCCAGCTCAGATTTTGGAGAGCAAATGATAGAGATTGAGCGGGTGGATGAGAGAGGGAAATAAGAGTGACATTTGGGGGGTTATTACTCGGCTTGTGGGGGAAATTCAGCTGAAAGTGGGGGGAAGAGTGGGTCCAACAAGTTTTAAATTTCCTCATCCTTTAGCCAATAAATTGGAGGATGAAAAGGTAACTAGCAAATTCAGGACAGGGTGAAAATTTGCACAACGAACGGGTAGATTTTTAGGATTTACGCGACAAAAATTCGGACGCGATTGAGGTTCTATGCGAATGAAAATTTTTCGGCGCGAGCAGGAAATTTTCTTTTGTGCGAGCAAACAAGATTCGAACCTCGGACCGATGCTCCAACTTAATCAATATTCGCGTCCAAAATTTGGTCTTTTTTTTTCCAAGAAAATCTGAATTCTACTATAATTTCTGATTCCAAAATTTCGGGATGTCACAACTCTCCCCACCATAAGAAATTTGATCCTCGAAATTAAATTACACTTACAATTCTTCAAAAAGAAAAGGAACTAGGTCCTTCACAACTTTCTCACTTTCCCAAGTTTCTCCTTCTGTCCCGTGGTGTTGTCAAACTACTTTGACCAACGGAATCATCTTTGACCAACGGAATCATCTAGCATCGAAGTACTTGCTCCTTCCTATCTATAATCCTCACAAGACGCTCTACGTACAATGCTTGCTCATCCAACTCGATGTCTTCAAAGCTTAACACAAGAGTTGGGTCAAGCTCGTACTTCCTCAACATTGATACATGAAAGACGTTATGCACTTGTGCAAGCCTTGGGGGCAACGTGAGGCGATATGCTAAAGTTCCAATCTGCTTGAGAATTTCAAATGGTCCTACATATCTTGGGCTCAACTTTCCCTTTTTGCCAAAAATGGGACATTTCTCTCATAGGTAACATCTTTAGGAACACGTGATCTCCCACTTGAAACTCCAGAGGTCTACATCTCCTATCGGCGTAAATTTTCTAACGGCTTTGCGCTGTCCTGAGTCTATCTCTGATTACCTTGACAGCTTCCACCGACTGCTGTACCAACTCATGACCTGTAATCCTTTTTTCGCCCACTTCATCCCAACATAAGGGTGTTCTATAAGCTCTATCATAAAGTACTTCGAATGGTGCCATTCTAATACTCTGTTGGTAGCTGTTGTTGTAAGCAAATTCCACCAGATGCAATTGTTCCTCCCAGCTACCCTTAAAGTCCAGGATACAGGCTAACAACATGTCCTCGAGTGTCTGAATTGTCCTCTTAGACCGACCATCTGTCTATGGGTGATAAGCTGTACTAAATTACAGTTTCATTCCCAGAGCAGGCTGTAGGCTCTTCCAAAACATAGTAGTGAACTTGGGATCACGATATGAAGTGATCGTCACGGGTACTCCATGCAGTCTCATGATGTTCCTCATATAGAGTTCGGCATATCTGTCCAAAATAAAGTCCTTCCTCATAGGAATGAAATGTACTGAATTCGTTAATTTGTCGACCACGACCCAAATTGAGTCATGCCCCCCCTAACTACTTAGCAATCCCATCACGAAGTCCATCGTGATATGCTCCCATTTCCACTTAGGAATTTTCAATGGCTGCAGCAATCCTCCAGGCTTACAGTGCTGAGCCTTGAACTATTGGCAAGTCAAACACTTAGCCACGTGTTAAGCAATGTCAGCTTTCATCCCATTCCACTAGTAGTGTTGCTTTAAATTATGGTACATCTTCTTGCTACTAGGATGAATGCTATAACTGCCATGGTGTGTTCCTGATAAAATTTCTTTTCTTAGACCTTCATCCGCAGGTACGCACAACCTTCCTCGAAAACGAAGTATACCATCCTCGATTACCTGAAAGTTGGCTCTCCACTTGGTCGAGTCTTCCTGTAGGATTTTTTGGATTGTAGGGTCTGTGGATTGTAGGGCCTTAATCTTAACCTGTACTTCTGGCATAATCCTCAATGTAGCCATGAGACTCGACAGACGACTCACTTCCAATTAAAAATCTGAATCTTGCACTTCCTCCAAAAGAAGTCACTCTCTTACCATCATCTAGGCAATTGCTGACTTCTGACTTAGAGCATCTGCAACTTTATTTGCCTTGCCCGAATGATATAATATTCACAATCATAATACTTAAGAAGTTCCATCCAACGTCATTACCTCATGTTCAACTCCTTTTGCGAGAACAGGTACTTGAGGCTCTGTGATCAGTATAAACATGGAATTTCTCCCCAATCAGGTATCGCCTCCAAATTTTCAACGCAAAAACAATAGTGGCCAACTCCAAGTCATGCATCGGGTAATTCGCCTCAGGAGGCCTTAACCGGCAAGACGCATACGCCACTATCTTTCCATGTTGCATCAGGACACAACCTAACCCTTTGAACGATGCGTCACTGTAAATCTCAAAACCTCCTAGACCAGTCGAAATTGTCAAAATAGGAGTCATAATTAGCTTGTGTTTAAGTTCTTGAAAATTGCTCTCACACTTATCGGTCCATTCAAATTTCACGTTCTTCTTCAACAGGTGCGTCAAAGGCATCGCTAACGTGAAGAATCTTTCCACAAAACGTCTATAATAACCTACCAAACCCAAAAAGTTTCGAATTTCTATCACTGCCATGGGTCTTGGCCAATCCATGACTGCTTTGACCTTTGATGGGTCAACTGCAATCCTTCACTAGAGACCACATGACCTAGGAATGCCAAATGAGTTATCCAAAACTCGCACTTGCTGAACTTAGCATACAACTGGTGCACTTGAAGGGTTTCCAAAACTGCCCTCAAATGCTGTTCGTGATCTTCTGGATTCTTGAGTACACCAGAATGTCGTCTATGAACACAATGATGACTCTATCCAAGAATTCATTAAACACTCTATTCATCAAGTTCATAAAAGTTGCAGAAGCATTCGTCAGGCCAAACGGCATCATAGTGAACTCATAATGTCCATAGCGTGTCCTGAATGTCGTATTAGTATATCTTCCTTCTTGATCCTCAATTGGTGGTATCCTGTCCATAGATTAATATTACAAAAGACCGAAACTCCTTACAGTTGCTCAAATAAATCGTCGATCCTCGGTAGTGGGTGCTTGTTCTTTACCGTCACCTGGTTCAACTGTCGATAGTCGATACACAATCTCAATGAGATATGTTTCTTCTTCATGAATAATACCAATGCTCCCCATGGCGATACACTAGTGCGAGTAAATCCTTTATCCAATAACTCCTGCATCTGTAACTCAAGCTCCTTAAATTCTGATAATGTCATTCTATACGGTGCTTTAGATATCAGTTCTGTCTCGAGAGCTAGTTCAATAACGAACTCTATCTCTCTTTCTAGAGGCAATCCAGATAATTCTTGTGAAAAGACGTTTGGGAACTCACGCACAATAGCAATATCTTCCAACCTAGACTCCCAATGGATGCATTTACTACAGTTGCTAGGTAACCTTGGTAGCCACTTTCCAATAGGCAAGTCGCTTCTAGCGACGAAATTACTACAATCGAGGTTCCTCCTCGGTTTAGCCACAAATTCAAAGTTAGTCCCATCTGGCGGACTAAATTGAATCGTCATACGGTAGCAATTTACCATGGCTCTCTATTTCATCAGGCAATCCATTCCATCAATCAAATCAAAATCGAACATCTCCAACACAATCAAATCTATCTTATTCTTATGACTACTTATAACTAGCTTACAATCAAAGCAACTTATTACAACCACTACGCTATCTTTTAGTGGTGTAGAAATTCTAAACACAATATCCAAACAACATCGGACTCCATCTAACAAGTTTAACAAATTATTCAGCCACAAACAAATAGGTAGCACTATGATCAAACAGAGCATAAGTAATTTGGTCATGTAAGAGGACCGTACCTGTGACGGTCGGTGAATCCTTTGTCTCATCTCGGGTGATAGCAAATACCCTTCCTGTGCCTGAGATCGATTTTGAAAATTTTGCTGTGCATTCCTTCCAAGCTGTCCTCCTTACTAGGCTCAAATTGTTGTCTCTAGGGACAGTCCCTCACCTGATAGCCATGTTGGCCACATCCAAAACAGCTCCACTTCAGAATTGGCACGAACCAAACCCGTGTCTCTGGTGACAAAGGTGGTAAACATCACTTCGATTAGGCATTGCTTACTAATGCCACCTTCCGACTTGGCCAAATGTGGTACTTTCCTCTGAACATCGGCCTCTTTCCAAATGTTTATTGTTTGGCCGAGGGCGCAAACTGGGATCCAGATGCCGTGGCCCTTTCTGTTAAGTTTCGCTCCATCATCTGGGCCCTTTCATATAGCTCACTATAGTCCTTTAAATTCAGCGGCACCAATACACTCTTTAACTCAAGCTTCAGCCCATCTCTAAACCTTCTCGCACTATTAACAAGGTATTCCACTATCCTTGGTACATACTTGGATAGTTCAGCAAATCTAGCTTCATTCTGATCTACCGATAACGAGCCTTGGTGCAAGAGAAGGAATTCCTCCATCTTCTATTCCTCGCAATGTCAAAGAAATATTTGCCATTGAACGCTCTGACGAAGACATTCCACATCGGGACTGTACCTTCGGGAAAAACCCTACCTTGGAGGCTCTCTACCAAGAGCTCGCATTCCCTTGCAATAGTAAATGGCCAAGGTGACCTGACCCTCATCTGCACACCTCAGCAAGGTGAATGCTATCTCCACTTCCTCGATCCACGAGATAAACAGTCTCGAGATCTCCACCTCCTAAGAATTTGGGTGACTTCAGCTTCTAGAATTACTCCACCAACTTCTAGGTTTGGTGCCCCTCATTCACAACTTTAGAAGGCGTATTTCCCGGTGGAACTCTCGCGACAGCAGCTTGATTCCTCATCTGATGTCCCATCAGATCACCCAGTGCTCCTAGCGCTTGTGGGATCCCATCGATTCTGGATCCTCCCTAGGCGGTCTACCTCCAGGTGCTCTCCTATCTGGGTTGTTCATTTTGTAGGGACGTACGGGGTCCTGCTACCCTATAGCAATCAATGATGAGAAGGCAGCTCGACCAATCAAACAAAATAGCAATCACATTCATAAATTATCGGTCCTACTAATTATCCCAATTCCATTGTTCCTATCACACTAGGCCACGACTAGATGGATCAGGCTATTCATGCACTAATACCACCTTGGGCGGGGATGTCACGCTCCGATCCTCGAGCACAGGCCATCCCTACCAAGACGCTAAAGTAAAAAAGAATAGTGTCCCACGCATGCTAACGACCAAACTAAAAATCTTAGGCATGTGGAAATGTTTTAACCACTCTCAGACAAATAACAAGCAAGGATAGAAAAGTAGGATACTTCATTAATTCAGCCCAATATTTTTGATACAACGACGAGCAAAGAATCGCTAACCCTACGGAGCTAAATAGCTTAAACATAACCCATTCTTGGGGTGGCTCTTGAAGACAGTAAAAGGATAGTAGGTTAGGAAGGGTTAGTTAATCATCTACTCCCAAAAGAGGGGCTACTCCACCCTCAACCATCTTTACCCAGGATAAAAAAAAAATGGTAACCAAAATGGGGTGAGAAATATATCTCAATGAGTTAACGCCTCAGCCCGAATAAGAAGATATTCGCTCAGGCGTCCCAATTAATAATACGCCAAATCAACTAATTGTTTTATAAAAATACCATCAAATACAAGTCTTCTCTCGGAATCCTTTTTACTGGTGGTCACAAGGTTCTTTGCACACAATTGGTGCAACTTTACAATACGACTGATAGTGTCTTCTGATAGTCCGTAAGGTTTGTACAATTGGCACGACACATTACTATTAGGAAAATAGCACATAACTGGTGTGACTTTACACTATGACTAGCAATGTCTTCCGATAGTCCATAAAATTCGTACAACTGGCACAACACGCTGCTATTAGGAAAAATAGCATACGACTAGTGTGACTTTACACTACGACTGGCAGTGTCTTCTGATACTCAATAAGATTCGTACGACTGGCATGATACGAAGCTACCATGATAATACCGTACGACTCGCATGGACCGTACAACTAGCACAGATTTTAAGATCCTTATGTGACCACCTTCATGAGTTATAAAAATCAGCCAATTTTCAATTTTTCCAATTGAACACTAATAATCAATTTATTATTCAGTCTAATATAAATCACTCTAATTATTGGTAGTCCATGTCGATATTGACCTCAAGCAATCGGCCACGAAAATCCCATAACAATTCTAATTATTTAGATAATTAACCGCCAATGACTACTAGACTACCAATCAATTAGTCAAATAATTCATCGGTCGCTTGGTTTTAGTCCATCACTCGCTCACGATCACAAATTCAATAAATCAGTCAATCCAATTTTCGACTAGCCACTGACTACTTCAGTACTCGATCTAACTTATTTAATCGTGAGCATTTAACCTAAACCTACTCTCTAACTAAGCCCGCCATGATTAGACTACTCGAATGTCTAATTAAAAATAATTAATTAGCTAATTTAATCCCAAAAGCAAATTCATGCCTTAGCCATGGATTAGAGGTTGACTCACAGAGGTTGGCTAATCCGACCGACACCGGCAAACTTCGGTAAGTGGCGATGGTGACGCGACGAGAAGGACGGGTTCTTGGTTGGATGGTGGATGACCGTAGCTCGGTTGAACGGCAAGCTTGGCTGAGCAATGGTGGCGAGGTGGCTTAGTTGAGCGATGACGAGCTCGGGCCATGGGTGGCTGGCTAGATGGCGTGGCATAATAGCAACAGCAAGCAGCACGAGCACAGTCGAGGGACGTATAGCAATGGATTCTAGCAGCCGAGAAGATGAAGCACCAGCAGCAGCAAAAGGTTCCAGTAGCCGAGAGTCTAACGGTCGAGAGAATAAGAAGAAGAAGAATTGGCTGCAGGTGAGGAGCAGAGAAGCAGTGGCAGATTCCCAAGCAACCGGGAGCAGGAAGAGAAACAGTAGTAGCATGCAGTGGCCGAAGTCCAGCCAAGAGGAATAGGCACAACAGTAGGTCAACCAAGAGAATGGAGCTCCCGTAGTTGAGGGGAATGAAGCAGCGGCAAGTTGACGAAGGAATTGAGTCGCAGAGAGAACAGGACGAAGCAGAAGCAGAAGGACGTGCAGTAGCTTGAGCTCGAGCAGCAAGCTCAAGTAGCCGAGAAGTAGTAGCAACACACAGCAAGAGTTGGGGCAGCCGTGAACTCACACACAACCGAGGGACGAAGAGATGAACAGGAAGTAACAGCAGCTCCACGTAGAGGAGTAGCAGCGATAAGCAGAAAAGAAGCAACAACAACAGCAACACGAGGACGCAGCAACAGGCAAATAGGTGTAGCAGTTGAGTAGATGAAGATAGAGCAGCTGTAGCACAAAGAACACGAGCTACAGCAGAAAGTCCAGTAGCCAAAAAAAAGTTCAAACCGAGAAGAAGAAAGAAGATGACATGATGGAGCCACTTTCTTGCATGTACAGTAGGGGAGAATTCAGAAGTTAGGTAGCTAAAATGATGGAGGACAGTCTAACTTGCATGGGAAAATGTTACTTGGCCGAAATGATGGGCCAGAGCAGGGCACAAGTCCAAAAAGAAAGTTCCAGCTCAGATTTTGGAGAGCAGATGATGGAGATGATGGAGATTAAGCAGGCGGACGGAGAGGGAAATAAGATTGACGTTTGGGAGGTTATTATTCGGCTGGTGGGGGAAATTCAGTCGAAAGTGGGCAGAAGAGTAGGTCCAACACATTTTAAATTTCCTTATGCTTTACACGACAAGGTAATTAGCAAATTTAGGACAAAGTGAAAATTTGCACAACAAACGGGTAGATTTTTACGATTTACACGACGAAAATTTAGATGCGATTTTGGTTCAACGCAAACTAAAATTTTTCGGCATGAATGGGAAATTTTCTTTCGCGCGAGCAAATGAGATTCGAACCTCGGACCGACGCTCCAACTTTATCAATATTCGCATCCGAAATTTGGTTTCTTTTCCAAGAAAATCCGAATTCTATTATAATTTCGGATTCAGAAATTTTGGGATGTCCCAGGAAGAGTGGCTAATGGAGCAATCCTCCAATGGTTCTAAAATAGCTTTTCACTTATAAAGTTTCTCATACTTTCGCATCTTTGTTATGTAGCGCAAGGAAACAAACTTTTTATTTGTTTTACAAATAAACAACAAAATCATCTCTAAGATAAAGTAGGATAATCAAATAAAATAGAAATAAAATGTTTAAAAACATGCACCCCGCATCATTCTCTCCCACCAGGAAAAATCCGGCAAGTTGTATCTGCTTTGTAATCTTCCTCTGGTTTGAGAAGTCTTGACCATGCACTTTAAAATATTTGATAATTGAATAATCCATTGCATGGTGGTTGAAATTAACTTCCTGATTCACACTCCAAGAAGTCTCAAAAATATCTCCAAAGTGAATTTTTTAAACTAGTAATCGAAATCCTATAGAGTACTACATGCCCTTCTTCAGCAACTTCGATTTTCTTCTTATCCATATTTTAAGAACCACAATCTAATTGTGTCCATCAAAATTGAAGTCTTTTAACCTCTACATCAACCATAATTTGATGGCTCCCTTTTGTTCTACCCTAAATATCATCGAAGACAAACCCTGCCACTTTGGATGGACAATGTACCCTCAAAAAAATCCTTACGATAAGCTAGGAAATATTGGGTTTTGTGGATGGATTGTGTACCGTCTAAGATGGGCTAACCAAGCCCATAACCCACGAGAGTTGAAACAACTACAAAAGGTAGTTACTTCTCTTGAATAGGATAAAAGAATCATGTTGCTTCATCATTTTCTTCTAATAATCCAGAAGAGAGAACATAAAGAACAAAAGAAAACGAAGAACGACGACGCCTCCAGCTACTCTCCCGAACGTGATAATGGGGCAAACTCTCTCACTACGACAAGAACATCTGATCCATGGGGATCAAGGTATGTTCGTTGTATGATATACTTCTCTAATCAATGATTCAAATTAGATTTTAGGAACATTTTCCATGTAATATATTCCATATGTAATGAGAATGCATTCCTTTTGTAGGAATCAAAGGCTTTGTTCTTGAATTCTGATCATGTGAGTGTTTGTAGTCGATTTTGTGATGCCCCAAATTCATGCACTATGGACAAAAAATTTGAATGAGAAAGTCACCGTGGAACCCCCACAATATTCCCCTATTTTTGGCCAAACCTTCCTCCACTCACCTCTCTCTCTCTCTCTCTCTCTCTCTCTCTCTCTCTCTCTCTCTCTCTCTTCCCCCACCCTTTTTGCCATGAGAAACCTTCCCAAGGCTCCAAATTTTTGCCCCCCATCACTTTCACTCCTCCCATCTTGTCTTTTCTTTCTTTTGCCCTTGACTTCTCTCTCTCTCCCTCTTCCACTGTTCACCCAAGGAACCCCACCCCCCTTCATGCGACGTCTTCTTCTTCTTCTACCCCTTCTTTTCTTTTTCTCTTCTGGTTCGATCTCTTCTTCTTCTACCTGACACACTGCCACCCACTTTCTCAACCTTCCTCGTCCGCCACCATCGTGCACATTGCTACGCCGTGTCTGCTCCTCCTCCACTACAAACCAGCGGAGACCCCTCTGTTGAGTTTTCTTTTTCTCGGTGCCACCATCTCTTCCTCTTCCCCTCGCAAGCTATCTCCAACCCCTACTCGCGCCATCGCCTGCTCCACCACTAGCTCGTTCAACTCATTGTCACCGTCATTGCCTAACCTCTACCCATCCAACCGCCTGTCAACTCACTCCAACCGTTTGTTGCGTCCAGCACTAACCTCTAGCTCAGACGGATTATCTAGAGACTGTGTTTAGCTTAAATGACCATGATTATATAAGTTAAACCGAGTACCGAGGTAATCTGTAACTAGTCAAAAATTCGATTGATGGTTTGACTAAATTTGTGATTGTGAGTGACTGACGGACTAAAGCCGAGCAACCGATGAACTGCTTGACTGATTGATTGGTAGTCTGGTAGCTATTAGGGGTTGTTTGTTTTAATAATTAAAATTTTTAAGATTTTCGTCACGATTGCTTGAGGTCGAGACCAACGTTTGCCTGACAAATAATTGGAATGGTTCTGTTTGATCGAATACTAAATTAATTATTCGTGTTCAGTTAGAAATTTGTAAATTGGCTAATTTCATAATTCTTGAAGATGGTCACATAAGGGTTCTTAAATTCGTGCCAATCATACGGTCTGTGCTAATCGTACGTTATTTTCACAGTAGTTTGGTGTTGTGCCAGTCGTAGGAATCCTATGGACTATCAAAAGACACTACCAGTCGTAGTACTCTGTCACACCAGTCGTGTGCTATTTCTTCTGATGGTACTGTGTTGTGCCAGTTGTAGGAATCCTACGAACTATCAAAAGGACACTGCCAGTCGTAATGCTCTATCACACCAGTCGTGTGCTATTTATTATGATAGTATCATATTGTGCCAATCATATGAATCTTACGGACTATCAGAAGACACTGTCAGTTGTAGTGTTTAGTCACACTAGTCGTGTGTAATGAATCTCATGAACACTAACAAATTGATTGCAAGGGAAAAACTTGAGATTCTTTAGTATTTTGTAAAAATATTGGTTGTTATAGCATACTGTTATTTGGGGTGCCTGAGCGAATCATCATCTTATTTAAGCTTAGGTTCTGCCTCACTGAGATTTATTTCTCACTTCGTCGTGGTTACCATTTTTCAAGTCCAAGTGACGGATCAGTAGTAACCCTCTTTTGGGAGCAAATGAGTAGCTAACCCTTCCCGACCCACCTATCTTTTTGCCAATCTTAGGGAGTCATCTGAAGAATGGGGTTGTATTTATGCTATATAGTTCCGTAGAGCTAGCAATCTTTTGCTTGTTGACATATTAAAAATATCTGGTTAAATTAATGGAAATAGAATTTTCCACTTTTTCTATCCCTATTTGTTTAATTGTCTGGGAGTATTAAAAACGTTTCTGCATGCGTAAGATTTTTGATTGGTCGTAGGCGTACCTAGGACGCTATTCTTTCAAACCTGAGGGGTTTTGATAGGGATGGCACGTGCTCGAGGACCAAGGCACGACATCTCCGCCCAAGGTGGTATCAGAGTATGGTTAGCTTGATCCATCCGGCCATGGCCTGCAGTGGTAAAGAGTAATAGAAATTGGGATAGTTAGTAGGATCATAAGTTTATACATGTGATTGTTGTTCTGTTTGATTAGTCGAGTGGCTTTCTCATCATTGGTTGTTACGAGGTAAGCAGGACCCTGCACGTCCCTGCAAAAATGAGCAACCCAGGTGGGAGAGCACCCTGAGGTAGGCCTGCTAGAGATGATCCAAGAATTGATGGGATCCTGCAAACGCTGGGAGCGGTGGAGATCTAATGGACATCAAATAAGGAATCAAGCAGCTACCGTGGGAGTTTTGCCGGAAATGCGCTAGCTGCCGTGGTAAATGATAGGCACCAAACACAGAAGTTGGTGGAGCAATTCCTAAAGCTGAAGCCGCCCAATTTTCAGGAGGTGGGGATCCCGAGACTTCCGTCTTGTGGATCAAGAAACTAGAGAAAGCGTTCACCTTACTTAGGTGTGTGGATGAGGATAAGGTTACCTTGACCATTTATCAATTGTATGGAAATGCAAGCACTTGGTGGAGAGCTTCCAAGAATAGGGTCTTCTCGAAAGTACGGTCCCGACATGGGATGCCTTCGTAAAGGCATTTAATGGCAAGTATTTCTCCGACACTGCGAGAGAACAGAAGATTGAGGAGCTCTTTCGCCTACGCCAAGCTCGTTGTCAGTGGATCAATATGAGGCCAAATTTGCTGAGTTGTCTAAATGTGCACCGAGGATGGTGGAAGACCCTATTGATAGGCGAGAAGGTTTAGAGATGGACTGAAACCTGAGCTAAAGAGTGTACTGGTGCCACTTAATTCAAAGGACTATAATGAGCTGTATGAAGGGCCTAGATAGTGGAGCGAGACTTAGTAGAAAGGGTAGCCATATCTAGATCACGATTTGTGCCCTCGGGCCGAAACGATAATCTATTTGGATAGAGACCGATGTTTGGAGAAAAGCACCACATTCTGCCAAACCGGAAATGTGCATTAGTAAGCTGGTACCAAACTGAAATGATTTTTGCTGCCTGTACTGGCAGAGGGACGGGTCTGCTCCGTACCAGTTCCGCAATGGAGCATGTTTTGGATGTGGCCAACATAGCCATCAAGTGAGAGACTGTTTGCAGCAAGGAAGATAACATGGAAGGAGTGCATTGCAAAATTTTCAAAGCCGACCTCAGGCGCAAGGATGGGTGTTTACTATCACCTGAGAAGAGGTGAAGGATTCGCCAACCATTATAAGTATGGTTCTCTTAAAAGACTAAGTTGCTTATGCCCTATTTGATCTTGGTGCTACCCATACATTTGTGGCTAAACAATTTGTTAAACTTGCTAGGTTGAATTTGAAATTGTTAGGTACTGTGTTTGGAATTTCTATGCCACTAAAGGATAGTGTAGAGGCTGCAGTGGATTGCCCTAATTGTAAGCTAGTCATAAGTGGTCATGAGGAGAAAATATATTTGATTGTGCTGGAGATGTTCAATTTTGATTTGATTGTTGGAATGGATTGGCTAACAGAGTAGAGAGCCACGGTAGACTGCTATCGTAAGACGATTCAGTTTAGTCCACTTGTGGGTAATTGAGGAGGAACCTTGACTATAGTGATTTTGTCGCTTGAGGCGACTCGCCTATTAGAAAGTGGTTGCCAAGGTTACCTGGCAACTGTAGTAGATGTGTCCGTTAGAGAGACGTGATTAGCAAATGTTGCTGTTGTGCATGATTTTCTGAATGTCTTCCCACAAGAGTCTCGGGAATGCCTCCCAGGACAGAGCCGATATCTAAGGCACTGTATAGAATGACGTTGTTGGAACTTAAGGAGCTTAAGGTGCAGATGCAGGAGTTACTTGATAAAGGATTTATCCTCCCTAGTGTGTTGCCATGGGGAGCACCTGTATTATTCGTGAAGAAGAAAGATGGCCCATTGAGGTTATGTATTGACTACTGGTAGTTGAACCAAGTGATGATGAAGAATAAGTATCCACTGTCGAGGATCGACGATCTGTTTGACCAACAGCAAGGAGCCTCGATCTTTTCCAAGATCGACTTGCAGATGAGATACCACTAGTTGAGTATTAAAAAAAGGAAGATATACCTAAGACGGCATTCAGGACACGCTATGGATACTATGAGTTTACTGTAATGCCATTTGGCTTAACGAATGCTTCTGCAGCCTTCGTGGACTTGATGAATAGAGTGTTTAAGGAATTCTTGGATAGATTCGTCATTGTGTTCATAGACGATATTCTGGTGTACTCAAGAAGCCCAGAGGATCACGAACAACATTTAAGAATAGTTTTGGAAACCCTCAGAATACACTAGCTGTACGCTAAGTTCAATAAGTGCAAGTTTTGGTTAACTCGTGTGGCATTCCTAGGCCACGTGGTCTCTAGTGAAGGAATTGCAGTAGACCCATCGAAAATCAAAGTAGTCATGGATTAGCCAAGACCCACGACAGTGATAGAAGTTCGAAGCTTTTTGGGCTTGGCAGGTTATTATAGACATTTTTTGGAAAGGTTCTCTACGTTGGCTATGCCCTTGTCGTATTTGTTGAAGAAAAATGAGAAGTTTAAATGGACCGATAAATATGAGAGCAATTTCCAAAAGCTTAAGCACAAGCTAACTATGGCTCCTATTTTGACGATTCCTTATGGTCCATGAGCTTTTGAGATTTACAGTGACGTGTCATTCAAAGATTTGGGTTGCGTTCTGATGCAACATGGAAGGCTAGTGGTGTATACGTCTCGCCAGTTGAGACCTCATGAATTGAATTATCCGACGCATGACTTGGAGTTAGCTATAATCGTCTTCGACTTAAAAATCTAGAGACACTATTTAATTGGAGAAAACTTTCATGTGTATACTAATCACCAGAGCCTCAAGTATTTGTTCTCACAGAATGAGTTGAACATGAGGCAACGATGTTGGATGGAGCTTTTTAAGGATTATGATTGTGAAATCTTGTATCATCCGAGCAAAGCGAATAAAGTTGCAGATGCTTTCAATCGAAAGTCATCAATAGCCCAGATGATGGTACGAGAGTGGCTTTTTTTGGAGGAAATCCCTGAGTAGAAATGGGAGCATATCACGATGGACTTCATCATGGGATTGCAAAGGAGTCAAAGGAGGCATGACTCAATCTGGGTCGTGGTCTATAGATTGACGAAGTCAGCATATTTCATTCTTGTGAGGAAGGACTTTGCTATGGACAGATATGCCAAACTCTATGTGAAGCACATCGTGAGACTTTATGGAGTGCCAGTGATGATCACTTCAGATCGTGATCCCAAGTTCATTGCCACAATTTGGAAGAGCCTACAGACTGCATTGTAACAAAGCCGCAATTCAATACAGCCTACCACCCGTAGATAGATGGCTAGTATGAGAGGACAATTCAAACGCTCGAGGACATGTTGCAAGCCTGTGTTTTGGACTTTAAAGGTAGCTAGGAGGAATAGTTGCATCTGGTCGAGTTTGCTTACAACAACAGCTACCAGCAGAGTATTAGAATGGCACCATTCGAAGCACTTTATGGTAGAGCTTGTAGACCACCCTTATGTTGGGATGAAGTGGACAAAAGAAGGATTACTGGTCTTGAGTTGGTAAAACAGTCAGTGGAGGCTATCAATGTCATCAGAGCTAGACTCAAGACAGCGTAAAGCCGTCAGAAAAGTTATGTCGATAGGAGACATAGACCTCTGGAATTCAAATGGGCGACCATGTATTCTTGAAGATATCATCGATGAGAGGAATGTCCCATTTTGGAAAAAAGGGATAATTGAGGTCGAGATATTTGGGATCGTTTGAAATCCTCGAGTAGATTGAAACCTTAGCGTATCGCCTTGTGTTGCCGCTAAGACTTGTGCAAGTACATAATGTTTTCCACATATCAATGCTAAGAAAGTATGAGCCTAATCCAACTCATGTGTTGAGTTTTAAAGAGATCGAGTTGGATGAGCGAGCATCATATGTAGAGCATCCTGTGAGGATCATAGACAAGAAAGAGCAAGTACTTTGACGCAGGATGATTCCGTTGGTTAATGTAATTTAGCAATACTGTGAAATAGAAGGAGCAACTTAGGAAAGCGAGGAAGTTATGAAGGAACTACATCCTTTTCTTTTTGAAGAGTTGTAGCAGTAGTCCAATTTGAGGATGAAATTTCTTAAGGTGAGAAGAGTTATAATGCCCTCAAATTAATGCACTATTGACAAAAATTTTGAATGGGAAAGTCACCATGAGATCCCCCCCCCAATTTTTCCCCATTTTCGATCGAGCCCTCATCCCACTCACCTCTCTCTCTCTCTCTCTCTCTCTCTCTCTCTCCTCCTCTCCCACCCTTTTTTTCTTTGAGAAACCTTCCCAAGACTGCAAATTTCTGTCCCCCATCACTTTCACCCCTCCTATCTTGTCTTTTCTTTCTTTTCTCCTTTGACTTTTCTCTCTCATTCCCTTCCACTGCTCACCCGGGAAATGCCCCCATGCGCATCTTCTTCTTCTTCTTCCCCTTCTTTCCTTTTTTTCTTCTACTTCGGTCTCCTCTTCTTTTGCTTGAGCTACCACCATCCCCTCTCTCATTCTTCATCGTCTGCCACCATTGCGTGTGTTACCGTACCACTGCTGCTCCTCCTCCACCACGAACCAAGTGAGACCCTTCTATTACGTTTTCTTTTTCCTGGCGCCACTATCTCCTCCTCTTCCCCTCATGAGCTCACCTCAACCCCTACTCACGCCATCGCCTACTCCACTACCAGCTCATTCAGCTCATCGCCGCCGTTATTGCCCAGCCTCGGCCTATCCAACCGCCCGTCAACTCATTCCAACCGTTCATTGCGTCTACCGCTAACCTCCAGCTTGGTCCAACTCACCATCTTGAGTTCCCCCGCCATCGTCCAGCTCTCCGTTGGCCACCAGCCATCGCGCCATCACCTTAGCTCGCCATTCGCTGCCACTATTCTAGTCGCACTGCATCGCACTGTACGCAGCCACAAGTCCAGCTGTAGCCTGCATCGTCGTCATCACCCATCCCCCTCTGCCTTGAACCATCACCTCCCCCTGCACCTCTTCCTCCACCACCGCTCCGTCGTTCGTCGTCCTATTGTTTGGCCGTCGTCGTCACCGGAGGACTATTGCGAATAGCCCTATTTAGCCTGTGAATCACTTCGGTTCAGTCGCCTTTTTGCCCTTTCATGCTCCGTTGAGCCGTTAGCCAGATTAGTCGATCTCCATTTGTCGTTATCGACGTGTTGTGAGTTGGCCTCTAATCCTTGGATAAGACGTTAATTACATTCGGGACTAAATTAATAAATTAATTAATTTTAATTAGACGATGAGGTAATCTAATCGTGGTCGGATTAGCTAGAGATTAGGTTTAGATTAAATGGCCATAATTACATAATATAGATTGAGTATCAA
This sequence comes from Psidium friedrichsthalianum, assembly GCA_019149425.1. Classification (NCBI taxonomy): domain Eukaryota; kingdom Viridiplantae; phylum Streptophyta; class Magnoliopsida; order Myrtales; family Myrtaceae; genus Psidium; species Psidium friedrichsthalianum. The sequence goes on from JAGVVM010001594.1 coordinate 26,620, forward strand.
TGTGGTCTGTGACTAATCAAAAATTAGATTAATGGTTTGACAGAATTTGTAATCGCGAGCGAGTGATAGACTAGAGCTGAGCGACCGATGAATTGCTTAACTGATTAATTGGTAGTCTGTCAGTCGTAATGCTCTGTTACACCAGTCGTGTGCTATTTCTCTTGATAGTACCGCATCGTGCCAGTCATATGAATCTTACAGACTATCAAAAGATACTGCCAGTTGTAGTGTTAAGTCACGCCAATTGTAGTGTTAAGTCACGCCAGTCGTGTGCAATGAACCTTGTGACCAACAACAAATTGATTGTAAGAGAAAAACTTGAGATTCGTTGGTATTTTGTAAAAATATTGGTTGTTATAGCATAATGTTATTTGGGACACCTAAGCAAATCATCATCTTATCCGAGCTTAGGTGCTCCTTCACTAAGATTTATTTCTCATCCCATCGTGGTTACCATTTTTCAAGTCCAAGTAATGGATGAGGACGATAGAGTAGTAACCGTTCTTTTAGGAGTAGATGAATAGCTAATCCTTCCCGACCCACCTATCTTTTTGCCGATCTTAGAGAGTCACCTCAAAAATGGGGTTGTATTTATGCTATATAGCTCGTAGGGTTATCGATCCTCTGCTCGTTGATGTATTAAAAATATTTGGTTAAATTAATGGAAATAGATTTTCCTATTTTTCTATCTATGTTTGTTTAATTGTCTAGGAGTATTAAAAACGTTTCTGAATGCGTAAGATTTTTGGTTGGTCGTTAACACGCCTGAGACGCTATTTTTTTCAACTTGAGGTGTTTTGGTAGGGATGGCATATGCTCGAGGATCGGGGCGTGATAGATTTAGTGCCAAAGTCACATTTTTTCAAACTTTCATGAGTTTCTGTCCAATAAAAGTCATTTTTTTAACACATAGACGGAACCATCTCGTTGAGATGAAAATTTTAAGTGGTCACCCGTTGTTGGGTGACGCCAAGAAATGTCGCAAATGAGACAATAGGAGTGGATTAATTGACGCCGCAATGAAACGTTGCCTTTACTCGTATATTCCCTAGGTGAAAATTGATTTTGAATATACCATCAGGTTTATCTCGTTGATATGAGCATTTTGAGGGGTCGCACACTACCAGATGACGTCGAACACAACCACACACACTGACAAGTGTTGAGGGGTCCTCTATACATGGGGTTCACACGCAACATTCTATGCATATGTGGTAACCATTGTGAACCTTGCTTGCTGAGGTCACATGACCTGACCCAATCGAGATCTGACCCATTTTCGACTCAACTAGGGATCCATCCTGATACAAGTCTCGACCCATTAAATAGATCAACCGCTAACCATGGACTGGTCAATGCTGATCGGCCGAATCGATTTTACGAGCCGGATTGGAGCCCACATGTAGACTACACACATCTAGTCTTCTTAGGGCACGTGTAGTTACTGTATATGTTTAATGGCTGTAAAGTTATAATAATTTGTATGAAACTCAATATGCATGCAATTTGGGGTATTTTTGAGTATTTTTACCTATATTTCCCTTTTTTTTTAAAATACAAAAGATGGCTTACATTTAGATAATGACATAGAGATTGTGTAGAGCATGGTTTATTGCTAGCATGCATAAAATGTAGTGTATGTGCTATTTATATCTTGTATTCCAAAATTTGATTTTGATTTGACGCATGAATTATTGGTATGCTAGTTCAATCATGCTATGCCATTTTATGATTACAATATAAGGGGATGATTGTATGATTTATGATATTTGTTCAAGTAGGGAGTTCTAGAAAGTTTAGTAACTTTAATGAACTCAATTTTACATAAATAATTATATTAATGATAATTTTAAATTAGGATTTTTAGACAATAATTGGGAATATAATGACCTTTCGAATCTAAGATCTTATGTGAAATAATTCATTAATGTAATTAGTTAGTGTAAATAGATGCATAAATGTTAGGCATTGATGATATGTTAATACATGTCTAAATAACTTTAGATTCAGATACAATGGCTATAACTTCTTGGAACATCATAGATAAGCTTAACAAGGGAGAGAGATTGAACGATGGAAATTATGAAATCTAGAATACGCAAATCGAGTATGTGCTAGAAGAGCAAGAAGCACTAAAAGCTCTTAACCTAGTTATGGAGAAACCTAGAGATGAAAATACTACATAATATGAAAGAAATAAAGAAGCATTTGATGTTTTGAAGAAAAAGGACTCTACTGCATGCATTACGTTACTGAGTAACATGAAAAATGATATCATACAGGAATTCAATTTTTTTAAATGACAAAGTCATGTGGGAAGCATCAAAAGTCAAGTTTGGTTAGATATCGGTCACCAAACTATGACCTAAGTAGAACCAACACCAACACGCGACACACACACACACACACATGACACCACACGACACAACTTACCGATAAGTCATTTCTAAAAAATAGAGATTTTTCGACATGTTAGGATACATTCTATATTAAATATTATATATATGATAAGTTATTTTCTCTATGGTTGTTTGTTAAAGTAGAGACTTTACAAAAAGAACCCTTACAATAATAAATAAACTTCCAATGAAGGGTACTCCTGTAATTTGACCCTAGCCAGCCTAATAAAGTAAACAATATATTAAACTACTTTGACCATCCTTCTCTCTTTCTCTTGGGTTTTATAATGCCGTTGTCCATCATTGCCTCCCTTCCATCATCTTCTCCTTCTAGAAGCTGGCTTCTCTCTAAGTTCTACCATTATGCCGCCTAGCTCCAAAGCCTAGATTTGCCGATTCTTCTACCATCTGCTGTAATTCCAAGCATTGTATGTTCTGATTTTCCCTTCCCCTTCTTCCTTTTCCTTTTCCTCATCTCTCTCACACTCTCTGTCTCTCATCTCTCATGGTTTTAGAACGCAGACACCCCTCCCCTCCCCTCCCCCTCTCGCTTTGATCTCTACCCTCCAAATCCATGCTTTAACCACCTTCCTCCCTCATTAACTTGCGTGTTGCCAGCTCTCTCTCCCTCATCTTTCATGGCTCGAGACATAGCCCCTCTTCTTGGACATACATCTAACATGTGGTCAACACCAGCGATATGCTAAGGACACGCAAGTTAGTGAGGAAGGAAGGTGTCCAACATGTATCTAACCCCAATGCGACAAGTCTCTCAATGTGTCTGTGCTTCTTAGGCTATGACAGCTCACTATAAGGGTTTACCATTTATGATATGCCTCATGGACAAAATAATAAGTAACACTTGAGGTGTATGTCGAACATAATTAGTGAACTGATAGATGTTGGCCACATTTTGACAGATTAGTAGTAAGTGCAAGTAGTAATCCATTCTTTGTCTCATAGCTGGGAGTATGTGAAAATCCACTTTGCCCACAATGAAAAATAAAGACTTTTGAGGATGCTATGCACTATCTTGAGCTAGAGGAGGACCACCTCCTGGCGGCTAAGCCAAAAATTGATATTTATTGTGCTGGTTCTAGCTCACATAGGGCTTAGAGCTCCAAGCATAAGCATTAAGGTGGGTTTAAGAAGTGGAAGGGTAAAGGAACACATTCTTCAGGAAAAAAAATCAAAGTTCAACCAACATGGGAAGGGAAAGTATCCTTTCAAGAAAAAATATTTCAAAATTGAAGTGTTTTAATTGCGGCAAAAAGGATCACTTAGTTCGTGACTATGGTAAGCCAAAGAAAGTAGAAACCCTTTGTATACTTATGAGTGTTACTTATGTCTCCAGTTTAGTTTTTATAACCGAATCTCATCCTTTATGGATTGTAGACTAAGGGGCCATAGGCTATGTAGCAAAGAATATAAATGCCTTCATGGAATTTAGATGAGTTCCACGTGGAGTGAAGTGGATATATGTGGGAAATAATTCTAGAGTGGATGTCAAAGGATTTGGCATTGTCAATTTAATATATGTGGTGGACACACCTTGTTCTAACACGATGTGTTAAATGCTTTAGAGATTCATTGAATTTAGTTTTTGTGTTGGTTTTGGTTAAACTTGATTTTATTTTGAGCTTCATAATGATGGTGTTAACTTGTCTTTGGGAATAAATCATTATGGTTCTAAATATTTTCTAAATGATTTTATTATATTAAATGTTGAATACAATAATGTTACAGTTTGTTATTCCCGATTGATATCTTCTAAATCTTATGATAATGATTTGAATGTATAGCATGCTAGACTTGGCCATATTGGCCAACAACAAATGAATAGATTAGACAAGGAGGGCTTATTAGGCAATATTAAACAAGTCAATTTGCCTATTTGCAAGCATTGTCTAGTGAAAAAAACAACACAAAAATCACTTGAAAAAGGAATAAAAGATGAATTTCATTTACAACTGATCCATGCAGGCATCTATGATCTAATGAATATAAGAGCAATGCATGAGGCTATTTATTTCATTACATTTATAGATGATTATAATTGATTGAATCATATGTCGATTTAATTTCTCACAAGTCTGAAGTATTAAGTTGCTTTAAGAAATTTATGAGCATGGTAGAAAATCAATTAGACATGAAAATAAATATTATTAAGATCCGATCGAGGACGAAAATATTTATCTGATTAATTCAGAATTTTATGTGATAAAAAAGGAATAGAAAGATAGTTGACTATTTGATCGACTCCTCAAAAAATTGGAGTTGAAGAGAAAAGAAATAGGACCCTAACGGAAATGGCTAAGTCTATGATAGCACATGCTAATTTGCCTATAATTTTTTTAGGTAATGATTTATCGATTGCTGTCTATATGCTTAATTGAGTGCCTTCTAAATTAGTTACTTCCACTTTATATGAATTATGGATAGGTTGAAAATCAGATTTAAGTTTTCTTAAACCTTGAGAATATGTTGCCTATACACACGAATCCTCCCACAAATATGGAAAATTAGGCCGTCATGGCAAAAAAGAGTATCTTCATGAGATATTGAGAGCACTCAAAATGATATGTGTTTATAGGTAAACAAGAAAGTGGAAGTGTAACTAAATCAAAATCACAAGATGTCAATTCTCAAAGAATAATTTTTGGAAAAAGGGCAAGATAGGTGAAGATTATTATCTATTTAAAACTTTGGATCATGGTAATGATATTATTGGAGCATCTCATCCATGTAGGAGCAAGGTGAGAAGCAAGAAATTAAGCTCAAACCAATCTTAATTGCAACCACTTAATAAGGCAATACTAACATTATTTAATCCAAGTGGGAGTATAACGTAGCATGATGTACCAAGTGTACAATCTTCTATACGGCGCATGAGTCGCAAAAGCATTTCTCATTGACATTTTGACATTGAAGGGGAATCTTTTATAATTGTCCGATAAGAAGAGAATGGGCTAAGAAATGTAAATGAGGCTCTAACTTGTCATGATAAGGAAAAATGAGCAAAAGGACACCTCAATTGATAATATTTGTGAACAATGTTTACTTTGATGCTAATTTTTTTTAATCACTTAAGTCTCAAATCGGAGAAAAGATGATCATTTAAGTGCTAATGATGAGAAATTTCAACAAAAAAATATGTGTGGCATTTATATTTAAACCAATATTAGTGCTATGTCAATCCACTTGGCAATTTTTTTTTAAAAAAAATATAAGTCCACATGGCAATTTATTTAAAAAAAAAAGTGAACTTGGAAATTTATTTTAAAAATCCAATTTTAAGCTAAAAAATAAGCTAACACTAAAAAATAAATAAATAGAAAAACAAGAAGGGTTGCAGTGGCGAGAGTTGCACACTCTTGCCATTGCCCCCTACCATCCTCAACAATGACTGGCGATAGATGTCAACTAGTCAGCGACCCCTGCCAACCATTGTTGTCACGCTCACGCTCTGAACCTCCACGAGCGCATGACATCTGCACGACGACGGTCGATACATGTGACATCCCGAAACTGTCGCCAACCCAAAAACCTTAATATTTAAATAAACACTAGCGGAAGCGATACATTACCTCTGACAACGAATGAGCAAGGATTAGCGCAATCATAACACCTCATACATATACAAAATCTCAGGTTTATATTACACATGAATATTAGCTTTACAAAGATTAATAACAACAAACAACTCAAGGCGACCACATTAATCAGCAACCATGGATTCAACATCAATTGTCCTTGCCAACTAGGTACTTCACCACCTAGATATCAAATCTTGTGGTATCCCTGTCATGCTTATATCCTAGGGTCTAAAAAGTGGGGGAAATCACCGTGAGAATACATCTCAGTAAGCTCACCCCTAATCTTGCTCAGGATATTACATACCCTCATATCCAACTCTAACATGCTCTCCTAGACGCTCGGGTCACGGAAACAGAAACAAGGCCAAGCGAGAAATGGCTCATCATTGTAATCAGGCATGTCAATAATTCATATCTACATAGAGATCAACAATGCAAATGCGTGCACATTCCATGATCAAATTCCAATCTCGGCTCTCTAGCCAACTCGAGCCGCGTTAAACGCATTAGGTCTGACTAGCGTATCGTACGCATCAGGTTCGTGTCCTTTTTACACTAAAATATGCATTTTAGGCCCACGATATCTCAATAATTGACCATAAATACAAATGGACAGCATGTGAATAGTATACTAGGCTTATGAACAGTACTCAAGGTGTCGTGAACAGTGATTTTAAAATATTATTTGGTCCGTTTTTGCTCTAAATATCCGAAAAATCCATTTTTCGGTTTCCGAACCTCATGGGACCCACATCAACAACCACCAACAGCTTATATCCAACCAATACAACAACATACCCAACCCAAATAATATACCACAGCCTCGCCACAGAATCGATTTCCACAAAAATCGCCAAATCAGTCAATTTATCTATATCGATCTACCTCGGATTGCACCCTAGAGTCTATCCAAGAATCATCTAACATCCTATTCGAGGTTTAGGGGGTCGACTTATCTTGATGAGGCTGATTCAAAGCCAGACGAGCAACAGAACGACGAACGGCCCAGCGGCGATCGGTGGAGCACGACGGCGGTGCGGAATTCGGCAAAACCCAAAGAAACCAAGGATGTTCAAGGGATGAACAGGGTGGTTCACGAGCTGGAAATCAATATTTTCACATGAAAATGAGCTCTATGGGTCACTAGGGTTAACATATATCAACGTGGGCTATATGTCAAATTCGGGTAATAAAAAAACTAGTTCGTCGACTGAAACAGCAAAGTAGATAGTACTATGACATATCCAAAAATCACAGTTCTGTGAACTCACCTCAGATAGTACTACGACATATCCAAAAATCACAAAAATTCAATCATTGGATTTCTATCGACGGCCAATTGAAGTTGATAGCAAAAATCTGGAGCCAGCACAGAGAGAGAGATCTCAAAATTTAGAGAGAGAGAGAGAGAGAGGAGAAAGAATCTAGTGATAATTATGGAGGAGAGAGAGTGATTTAACCAATAAATATCTTAAGGATAATTATCGCCGGTGACTATTCACCGAAAGCGACATAAAGTTGAATAAATGGACTAATTTTTGGACTATCGATAAAATTTGGACTGATAAAGCTTGGGCATCAATTATTTTTGGTCAAAGCTGATCAAATTGGTCAAAAAGATGATTGACAAGATATTTTTTGAAATTCATGAAATTTTAGGATTGGTAGGGGCTCAATCAGTACTGATTTGGCTCAATCGCGATCGTAAAATAACTTGGAATGCCACTGAATAATTTTTCTAGCCTTGCTAAAATTACTAACACTCTCTAGCCAAGGATTCTAGCACAAACTAGGGGCAATTCGGTCACTTTCAATATTTTGCCTTTATTTTCGGCGCTCCGAAACCAATTGGCTAATTTTCGAGCCTTTCAAGGCGATGTCTAATTTTTGTCTCCTAATCTTTAATAATCTAATATTATTTCAACTTACAGACAACCGAAATTCGAAATGTCACAATTGTTGTCTCTCATCGTTGATCCCTACTTGACGATACCAGCACAAGGAGCTAGCAAAGTCACATCATTAGGTACCATCAAGTCCTGAAACCCGAACCATTTCCATTAGCCCCTTACACCAAATCCTCCATGCTTGAAATCACCTCTTGCATTAACTGGGCATCATCCCGAGCAAGGGGAACGATTTTGATGTTTGTTGTGCTCAAGGTCCAAGATCAAAGGCCATGAAAATGCTTCCGAAAGCTATTCTAGACATTTTGGTGCAGGTCAGGTGTTCAATGAAGTGCCTAAGTGAAGTTGTTGGAACAACGCCATTTTTGCAATGGTGGAACGGCGCTATTTTGGTCGTCGGTAGGCGGACCCCAAAATGGCACCATTTCATTTTTTTTAATAATTTTTTTTAAAATGATAAAAATTCCTAAAAATCATAAAAAAGAATAGACATAAAAATTCCAAAAAAATTTTGAAAAATGTTTTGTTCTATACTTTTAACCTACTTAATATTTTTAGGGCTTTATTTCACAATGGAGGATAACTGATGTCTATTTCGATTCGATTTGTTGTACACCCAATCATGTCCCAGGTTCGATTATTTGGGATTGTAACCTATTTTGGTTGGTTTAAATGTCTATTTTCTAGTCAGTAGGTAGCTGCTTCAACTACTGGAGTGTTTAACTACAACCTTGTACTTTAATAAATTACCTATTAATTGCTTTCCTAAGTACTATGATAAGAATTAAGTAGCACGAAAATGATAGAAAAACCATTATGGATGATCATCTAGCACTAGTTAGATATGCTATACGCTTTGAATGATAAGCATAATATGTGTTCACTTTAGGAACATTGATTGGTTAGGTACCGAAGGGCACTAATTAGCTAATTAGTGTAAATAAATCCCCAAACTTAGATGCTCTAGTTGCGTAGGAATCAAGATAACACTCTCGTGTCTTGATTGGTTTCCAGCCAATCCAAAAAAGCTAGTGGCGACTTCTAAGAATGATTTAAATTGCTAATCCTAAAATATGAAAACCCATGTTATGCAAGGTAAGCTTTGGGAGAGTCCATGCTTAGACCGATAGGTAATATCTCTAAACCTGCTTAACCCTTTGGGAAGGGAAAGGATAGGTTGCGACAAGCATATTACTATTAAATGGTTCAATATGCAAATTAACAATGTTCTTGTTTATAGGTGAGGGTTGACTGCTAACTTTTCATGCAATGAATGACTGAATGGTATCGCCAACATTTAGATGTCAATAATTGTGGCTCGTTTATTTCTTTGGTGATTCATATCAATTTAATTGCAAGATCCTTGACGGACCAATCATAGGGGAAAAAAGAGACAGCTACTATACCACCCAAACAAAGAATTCATTGATGACAAATTAATTCTTTGGTGAAAGGACTATCATCCAAAACACTGGTACCCCATTGTCTGCTAAAACAAGAAATTTAATCGTCGATGGCAGATTATTTTTGTTAACATTTCTATTTACCATTGGAATCTTCAGCGAGATTGACTTCTCCAACTTGCTCTTTCCTCATGCTCTTTATCGGATATCACCCATCGATATGATCAAGATAGTAGGATGGAAAAAATATATATGATCGGATATATGAAAATAACATAGAACCATCATGAAGTTGTAAATTGTGCAAAATTCAGATTTTATATTTATTATGTTTGGCTTGTTGAAATGTCTAAACTTAAAATAAAGGGAAAAGAAATGGAAAAAAACGGAGATGCATATGGTCAATCTTAATCTGTCACGGCCCAAACCCACGAGCCACGCGACATCCTTGTTATACCTGTACGGTCAAATGGTTCACGAAAACGATGGCCCAGGAAACTCGTCGTAACCAAATGACCTCAGAGTTCCTTAGGCAACGGAAACGAGCTCCTTCAATCACATATACAAAATGGGATGGATAGAGAAACATTAAATCCTTACAGCAAGCCAAGCCTTATACTACATCTCATATGCAATGTTCACTTACAACCAAAAGGAGGGCATCGTCTATATATCAAAACTTCAGTTAACCTACTCTATACATCCAAGCTATATACATGTGGGGTTACCACTGCCTTCTTTCCACCTCTATTCATACGGTACTCTTGTATCTTATGTACGTCCTTCCCTCTGGTTCCAAAAATGACTGAGTCGCAGTCTCGATTTCCTTCTGGGTCTCCTACCTTATCAATATTGCACTCATTGCGGGGTCAGGGGTCTGAAAGCAGGGAAATCACCTATGAGAACAAATCTCAGCAAGCTAACCCCTAATCCCCTCCTCAAGACGCCAAATAAACCCAGACTAAACTCTTAGGTCCCAACTCAAGCATTCAAAATCACTAGGTCAAATTCCATCACCAAAAATTCGTTCAATTTAGAAAAGTCGCCACAGAGTGGCAAATCATATAAAGCATTTATAACAGATCCAATCCAGGACCACACAAAACCCAGATAACACAATCAGTTAAGAGCTCAATAACAGTAATTAAACTTTCAATTTGAAACCACGTCCAATCTAGGATAATTATAGCAATCACTCATGCATGCATGCTCAATCATTAGCCTCTGATTAGTAGCCAATTTGACCCGCGTCATATAGGCGCATCAGGTCCGACCCGCATCGTGGACGCCTCAGGTCCGTACCTCAACTCGCGTGTGAGACGCCTCATGTTGGCACCTTATCGCTCCAGCTACCCCGCGTCAAACGCTTCAGGGCACACTGTGCCTCGACCCGTGTTATATAGGCACCTCAGGTCGGCACACTTATCTCTCCAATTCCCCGTGTCATATAACCACCTCAGGGCCATCCTCCATGGTTACGTTTCACACACGAAATCCATCGCTCTAGCCCTTCAGGCTAATAAAATCTTTTAAATTCATTTGGACAAAAATCACCGGCCAAGTACGTTAGGCCACATTTCAAATACCAATCCAAATATTCAATCCACATTTTCGACCAAATGGCCAAGCCAATCAACTCATTTTGCGAACCCAAATTGTCGCACTCGCCTTTCAGGCAATGAAATCCTTTAAATTCATTTGGACAGAAATCATCGGCCAAGCACGTTAGGCCACATTTCAAATACAAGTCCAAATACTCCAATCAGGCATACGAAACAATACCAGTTTCAATTGGGCAAAAACCATGGCCAAGTACGTTAGGCCAAAACTTAAAACACGTGCCCAAATATTTTAATTCACATGGCCAACATAATGGCCAAACCAATCAATTTCTTTCACGTGCCCAATTTTATTAAAATGCCCAATTTATCACGTGGGACCCAAAATGACCCAAATAATTATTTTCAAGCATTCACGGAATATCTTCAAATATTATTTTGAACACGAACACGGGCCCCCAAATATTTGGAATAGTAACGTAAAATATGCTCGGGCCCGATTTTGCATAAAATGTTTTATAAACCCATTTTTCGGTACCCGAACTACACGAGACCCACAAAACTTGTCGTTTTCAAACCAAAATCAAATTGGGCAGCACGTGAACAGTGTTCATGGATCGTGAACAGTAATTTCAGAATACTATTTCGCCCGTTTTCGCTCTAAATACCCTGAAAATCCATTTTTCGGTATCCGAACCTCGCGGGACCCACACTAACCACCACCAATAGCATTCTTCAAGCATGGACAGCAACATTTCACCAATTCACAGCATACTCACAGCCCACAGAAATTGATTTTATCAAAATACGCCGATTACGGCAAATTTTCCTAAACCGATTTACCACGAATCGGTCCCTAGAGCTAATCCATGGCAAGTCTAACATCATGAGCAAAGTCCAGAGGATTAAGTTACCTAAACGAAGTCAAAACAGGGCTAAGGGTGCGGCGATGACCGGCGGCAACGACGATGACGGCGGATTCCGGCGGATTTAGTTTGAACCGGGGCTGTTCAAGCTCTAAAATAGGACCAAATCAAATTGGAAAACAAGATTATGACATGAATATGGGTTCTAGGGACAGCCGGTGTTGATATATATCAACGGGAACCAAAATCCAAAATCTGGATATCAAAAATAGATTCGTCGACCGAAATGTCAAAGCAGATTTGAAAGGCCAAACGACCTCGGATTGAAGTGATTCAAGCTGGAAAAGAACCACAAGACGATGAACTACAACATACCAAAAAATCATGATGATCCAACGGTCGGATTTCCGTCGGCGGCCAGTTGAAGTTGGCACCAAAAATTGAGCCGCGAGAGAGAGAGATCCGAATTTTAGAGACAGAGAGAGGAGAGAGAGGAGAGAGAGTCTGCTGGAAATAATGGAGGAGAGAGAGTGGTTTGACCCATAAATATCCTAGGGATAATTATTGTCGGTGCCTATTCACCGAAAGCGACATAAGGCTGAACGAATTGACTGATTTTTGGACTATTAGTGAATTTTCGGACTGATAGGGGATTGGGCCTCAATGATTTCGGTCAAACTAGTCAAATTGGTCAAAAAGATGATTGATAAGACATTTCTCGAAATTCATGAAATTTCAGGACCGGGTGGGACTCAATCGGTGCTGATTTGGCTCAATCGCGATCGGGAAATGACTCCGGATTTCGTCGTAAAATTTTTCTAGCCTCTCTAAAAATATTCTTACCCTCATGCCATGGATTCTAGCTCAACCAGGGGCAAGATAGAAATTTCTAATTTTGCCCTTTTTCACTGGGCATTCCGAGATCGATCTGCCCATTTTTCGCCTTTCAAGGTAAGGTCCAAATTCACAACTGTGACACTCATGAGAGTCGATTGTCCTATTCCGAAACTCAATTCGCGACCTCATTCATAAGATGGCAAGTTTAAATAAATTCTCAAACTAACGGGTGGCTTTTAGGAGTCACGCGTATCGACCATTTTGTCCACGTACTTATATTCCTAGTTAGCTTTTCCCTTTGGTTAGTTATCCGAAGTGATCAGTTTCGAGTGAGATCCATTTATAGCACCTCTATGAAATAACCATTCTATATTCAAATTCCGAAAAAGGGTCGAATTTCAGAATGTCACATAGTCTATGCTTTTGACTATATTCTTCTGTCTTCTTAAAGTTTATGCTTTCTCATAGCGTAATCTTTCAATCATCGATTGTGGTCATTGGCTCCTCTAGAAAGGAAAATCTCTCATCTTTCTTGACCACTTAAAACATACACTATAATGAAATTTTAATATAATCGCAATGATATAATAGTCATTGAGCATGTAAAATCAATCGTCGGCATTATCAATTATCGATTTTACAATACTTCATCAGCAAATTGAGTTTTTTCCGTCAATTGAATGTAATTGGTCCAATTTGTTACTGTTGATACCGAAACATGGTAGTTTGATTCGGTATCTTAGAAATGACACGTAGAAAAAGGAATTATTGGAAGATCCTGAACGATGGCGAGGAGAAAAGATAGTATTTGGCCATTCGGGATATGTGCGCCATTCAGGATATGCGCGTCATTCGGGATATGTGCTCCATTCGAGATATGTGCGCCATTGGGATATGTGCGTCATCCGGGATATGTGTGCTATTCGGGAATTTAAAAGAAGTATGTCGAATGAAAGACATAGCGTGTTTGGATTCGGCATGTCATAGATATGCAACATGGAAATTATTACATCCCGAAATTCGGATATACCGGACAAGACCTATGGACGCAAACAGGTTTTCCAAAACTTAGAAATATCATTCAAAAAGGGACGGTTGATGGTGCAGTTACAAATTATAAGAGACATGGGCTCCGATTTACATGGGTCGGTTGTGAGGATCATGGATTAGAGGTGAAGTAGAGCACCAAAATTCAAAGGTTTGAAATCAAAGAATAACCGCTTTAGCCGTTAGAAACGCAAAAAGGATAAGTACCCGAAAGGAAGGAAAAGGGAGGGGACTCCACAATCATCCAAGAAAGACATTCTGTTTCTTTGAAGTTTTAGCATACTTCGCTGTTTGTAGTATAGCGTGTTAACATTCCAGTACTTTCCTTTCCTTGTACTTTCGATTTCAAGCAATCTATTTCCATTACCAGCCAATTAGGAGTAGCATAGACAGTATATCCTCGCCATTTCCATCGCTTTCGTTAATCGCACACACACGTTCCCCTGTTCTCCCTGACTTTCCATTAGAACAGAGCCGCAGAACCCTTCTTAATAAAAACCGAATTGCGAAGTTCGGTGAAAGATATTCCCGATTCAAATCGCGCGAACATCTTTTTGGCACGCCTGGTGGGACCCTTTGTGGTGAGTTTTGAAAAAATGGTGAGAAATCAAGTGGATGGTCAGAACGCCAACGCCAACAATCCAAACGATGGTAATCAGTCTAAGCATTCGGCAGCTAATGTAGCGGGCGGAACTACCGTTGACATACCACGCTAGTTAACGGATGATCAAGCTCGTGCGTTAGCACCAGATGCTACGCTGGTAGCTACGATGAAGAGAATGTTCGAAGAACAACAGAATGAATTGACCAACCATATGATCCGACACGTCACTGATGTCATCAAGCCAATGGTAGTCAATGCGATAAATGAAGTAATATCGCGCCCGGGTTCATCGTCTCATGGACCCCCTTTTCAACTAAATGCTTCTATGGCCATGCCTTATCCTCCAATGTATGGTCCACCTGTCGTTGGTCAAGGTAGCGGAGGGGTGCCTCTTCAACCTTTCCCAGTAAGGATCATACCAAGACCAGAGAATCCATCTCAAGTGAACTTGGTAAATGGAGTCAGTGGATACACATTCCCGCAAGGCGGTCTCGCCGAGGGTAATGCAGCCAGCCCAAATGTCCAGAATGTACATCCGGTGCCGAATATACCCAATCCCGAACCAATGAGGCCTCCTGGAGTTCCAATATATCCACATGGCATCGGGAATCAACCATGCAGGCCAGCGCCACCTATTAACTTCAACGCAGAGAATCAAGGGATCGATAGACCCATACTAGTTGATCCTAGGGGGCAAGAGGCATGGGTTGGTCAACAGAATGTGAGGCCATGGAATCCTGATCGGGTAGCTGAGATCGTGCTCCAGCAGTTGGGAATTGACAGAGGTGCTCCCAGGCCAGTGTATAGAAAATCACACCCAGACTGGGTGGATAATATCCCATACCCGAGGGGATTTAAGACACCTGATTTTGCTGTCTTCACTGGAGAGGAAGACTAATCAACTGTAGAGCATGTAGGACGATTTTTAGCGCAGTGCGGGGAAGCTGGGACAAACGAGTATTTGAGGCTCAAGCTGTTTCCTCTGTCGCTGTCCAAGACAGCGTTCACTTGGTACACCAATCTACCAGCGAATTCAATCCAGACGTGGGCTGAGATGGAGAGGCAATTCCATTCTCAGTTTTATCGGTCAGTGCCCGAAGTGTCGGTAGCCGATCTTGCGAGAATGCATCAGTATAGCGGCGAAACCGCGGACCAGTTCATCGTTCGGTTCAAGAAGTCAAGGAACCGATGCTTGACATCCTCTCACTGAGAAAGAATTTACTGATCTTGCGTTTAATGGGTTGAAGTTTAACCTTCGAGAACGTTTCAAAGGACAGATATTTGATGACCTCTTCCAATTAACAACCAGAGTCTCAAAGTATGAGCACCTATTGAAAGAGAAAGATAGGAGACCTATGAAAGAGAATAGGCAGGCTCTAATTGGGGCAGGCAATCCCGAAATGGAAGACCTAACAGAAGAGGAAGGGGAAAGGGAGATAGCAGTGGCTACAATGGTATTGGACAAACCATACGTGTGCCCAGCTCTTAAGCCGGCAAAGCTAAAGGAGTTTGCAAAGGCAAAGGCGAGAGAGTCAAACAGTTACTCGTTTGACATATACAAGTTGGATGAAATATTCGACTTGTTGCTAAAAGATGGGGTGATAAAGTTGGCCGAAGGACAGAGTATCCCATCCAAGGAAGAATTGGCAAAAAAGAGGTATTGTAAGTGGCACCATTCAACTAGTCACAACACAGCAAATTGCATCGTTTTCAGAAAGACGATACAAGAAGCGATTCGGCAGGGCAAGATTAAATTTGCCGAAGATAAAGGGAAAGCACCAATGGAAGTTGATGCAGATCCTTTTCCTAAGATGACAGGAATGGTGAACATTCATACCCCGTCGGGTTATCAAACCGAAGGTGTATGCTCTCAATGTCACCAGAACCTAAGTCATCAAGACCAACAGTGGTTGAAATATCAGTTTGTTCGAGGGACTAGAGGGAGATACCGATCAGGCTCTTTCATTCGGGGAAGTATTAGACCCCGAGGAGATTTTGGAAATGGCTCCACAAGTCATCTAGTCCGCGGAACAAGAGGAAGATACCGATCAGGCTCTTTCAGTCGGGGAAGCATCAGGCCCCGAGGAGGTTTTGACAATGACTCCACGAGTCATTTGATCCGCGGAACTAGGGGAGGATACCGAAATCGATTCTATTCCCGAAAGGAAGACGAGGAATGGAGGATGCCTGGAGCAACGAGACCAGAAGAGCCTATCCAGACACAAAATTCTTCCCGAGGACATGAGAAGGAAACACGAGTAAGCAAAGTCAAGTCCGAGATTGTGGTTCCAACATTCCTTCCCAAGAATATGAAAAGGACAGTCAATGCAAGCAGTTAAAATTAGAAGATTGGCGTAGTTGGCATGCTGCGAGCGCCAGAGAGAGCATTACAATCGGCAAGTTCGGAATCAGAGGAAGGTCGAGTCGAGCCCCGAATTGATGAAGTTGGCAAGACCGTAAGCAAGCCGGTCAAAAAGAAAAGTTTATGGCAACGATACAAAGAAGGAGACCCGGAGGTAGGACTTCTTGGGGAGCCGAGTGGCAAATATGATTATGTTGTGTCTTATAGCAAGCCAGAATACCTCACACGACCGTCATTGCCCAGTGAGCCATCTGGTTGGGGAGATGAGTTCGATGACCAACCACTTCCCATTCCAGAGAAAGTTGAGGAGGAGAGTAATCCCGAAATATTGCAGAACAAGAAAGTCCACGCAGTCAGAGTAGTAATCAAGGAAGTGAAAGCAGCAAAGCTCCAAGTAAGTCGGCCAAGAAAAAAAGTCTTTGGCAGCGGTATCAGGAAGGAGACCCAGAGGTAGGTCTTCTTGGGGAACCCACTGGGAAGTTTGAATACGTCGTATATTATGGAAAGCCAGATTACCTCAAACAACCACAATTACCAGTTGTGTCGATTGGTTGGGGGGAAGAGTTTGATGATCCGCCACCTAGATCTCCACCACAGGAAGTTAAGGAAAGCAAGATTTCCAAAGCCAAACATGATGTTCCTTAACGAAGAAATGATGATTCATCATCACTGCAGGTAGCTCTGCCTAAAGGTGAAAGGAGAAAGACTTCCGCAAAATCATGATCTTCCCGAAGGGATGGAGTGGAGGAAGCAAAGCCGCCTGGCCAAGCATCATACCGAACTCTCAAGAGGAAGAATCAAGGCATAAAAGCAAGCAGAGATATTTCGAACAGGCTTGGAGAGGCAGGACAACCCCGAATCACGAAGGAAGAAATTGGGTATGGAGCGAAATTTTGCTGAAGCAAAGAAAGAAGAAGTAGAGGCGGTTTCTTGCTCCGAGTCACCAAAAAGAAAGTCCAAGG